>OY992878.1:159385591-159395591 GCA_963921405.1 Cepaea hortensis
TCTTCTTCATCTTCTTCTTCTTCCTCTGCCGCTGCTGCTGCTACTGCTGCTGCTGCTGCTTCTGTTAGCTGTATCCCAATAGAGCATCGGTCCTCTACCACCTCACACCATTTAATGCCGCCACCTCTGTGTCCTCTCCTTATTGTTCATCATTGGTCTCTAATTACTTCTTATTGTCTTTGAGTCTCCTTCTGTTTGTTTTCCTGTGGTTTAACATAAAGATTTTTCTAGGGATACAATGTACAGATTTTCGCAGTACATATACTATCTAGCCTGGATTTTATTAGAAGGCAGCAAGTCAAATGGTTTGGCCATGCAAGTAGGTTACCAACTAACTGTATACTACAACAAGCAATGATGTACAGACCAGAGGGAAGCAGAGGAAGAGGCCGACCACGTAAACGATGAATGCTGGGAATAACAGAGTCCTTGGGAATATCGATATATGAAGCTCATAAGTGGGCAGTCTCCCGCTGTTTATACTTCACCTCGACACCGCAGGGTACAAGAGAATTATGATAAGATTAGATTAGATGAGATATATTATCTAGCGCCTGCGTTTTTTCGCCATTCTTTGGAATTTTCTATAAACATCGCATAAGCTCCCCATTCATTTTAATAGTTCGTTGTGTTTTAGCTGACATTTTCTCCTTCTTAATTAGTATGGAATGTCCTTTGATTCCCCCCACCTAATCTCTACATTCATGTTAACAGTTGGTTGAGTGTTTAGCCCACAGTATCTAAGGGCTTGAGTAGCCAGTCTCACGCCCTCCCTTGGTCGTCTCTTCGGACACGCTTGCTAGGTTACCATGTTTTTTTTTTTTTTTTCGCGTTTCCATCCTGTTTCATGATATTGCGGTCAACACCAGCATCTTTCAGCTGTATGTTGATTCCTAGGCTAGATTACGCTCATCAGCACGCCACGACTTTCTGAGCGACCGGCTCCATACTCTCATAAGTCACTGGCGTGACTCGAACCACTTCTAATTCTCGTGCGTTCACGTCAACCACGAGAGTATTCGGAGTTAACGGAGAAAGCTGCTAACCTCTCGGCCAGGGAGCCGGCAGGTTACCATGTTACTATTATTTGTTTTCGGTTAGCGCTCCGCCAGCGTGTGCCGCATGGTTACACACCCGCTTCACACGCCAGTGATCCGGGGTTTGTTTCCGGATCCGGTCAGGGATATGCACTACTGACGAGCTCAAACGAGAGCGAAACTCGAGTATAGTGCTTCCATATTGACGTGGACAGGCCTTAGGTTCATACCGGAATACCATCAGCGTTGCCAGTGGTGGGTTGTGCTCAATATTTAAATTTAAATTCCCGAAACAACCATATAATCAATATACGGTCAAACTATCCTGTAATGTTCAGTTAAACTGAAGCAAACAACAAGCAGGTAGACACAAGAATTCCTGAAATGTTAACGTGAACTTTTCCCCGCCCTCAAGCTGTCATTACGGACACCTAGGCGAGGGAATAAACACTAGGGGTGGGTGGGGGTGGGGGTGGGGGATTATGAGGGTCTTACTTTCAAAGGGGATAAATACACAATGGAATATAGCACATGAGAAGTCATCCTAGTGAAGTTATCCCAGTAGAAATAGAAGTTAAAAAAAAAAAAAATTGTTGCGTATCCCTAACGGGACGTTGCAGTCAACACCAGCATTTTCAGCTGCTGTTGATGTACTAGGCAAGTGTTACATTCAGTAGTTTGCCATTGCTTTCTGAACGACCTGCCCCTATACCTTTTTCGAAAAAACCAGCACCGCTGTGTTTCGAACCCGGGTATACGGGCTCACAAATCGCGTTCGCAAGCCCTTAGCCACAGAGGCCGGCTAAAATAGAAGTTACCAAGGAAAAATTTACCAGAGTAGAAGTTACCACAGTAAGAGTTACCACAGTACAAGTATTCATAGTGAAATTACCACAGTGGAAGTTACTCTAGTGGAAGTTTGATAGTGAAAATTACCCTAGTTGAAATTAACTTATTGAAAATTAACATAGTGGAAGTTACTCTTGTGAAAGGTATGATAGTGGATACCACAGTGGAAATTACCCTAATAAATGTTACCGCTGTGGGAGTTACCACAGTGAAGGTTATCATAGTGGAAGTTATAATACGGGAAGTTATCATAATGGAAGTTATTATATTGGAAAAAATGATATTAGAAGAACTCTAGTAGAAGTTATCATGCTGGAAGTTATCATAGTCAAAGTTATCTGAATGGAACTTAAACATAGTGGATGTTATGGCAGTAGAAGTAATAACAGTGGAAGTTATCCAATTAGAAGTTAATACAATGGTGGTTATCTCACTGGAAGTTACTGCATTAGAACTTCCACACTATCGAGGTTATTGCATTAAAAGTTACTACAGTAAAAGTTATCTCACTGGAAGTTACTGCATTAGAACTTCCACACTATCGAGGTTATTGCATTAAAAGTTACTACAGTAAAAGTTATCTCACTGGAAGTTACTGCATTAGAACTTCCACACTATCGAGGTTATTGCATTAAAAGTTACTACAGTAAAAGTTATCTCACTGGAAGTTACTGCATTAGAACTTCCACACTATCGAGGTTATTGCATTAAAAGTTACTACAGTAAAAGGTACTCGTGTTAGGTTTGTGATTCAGGTGAGCTTTCAAAATCCGTCTCCATGTGGATTCGCACCCATTACCTCCAGGCTGACAGGCTAGAGTCTAACTACTCTGTCGCCGTGGATTCTTTCCTTAGAATGCTCTAAGCAAGTGTAAAATGTTGGAGTCAGCACTACGTTGTGATAGATGACGTTGTGTTTATGATCAGGCAGTCGTTATTAAAGGTGAATTGGTGAGAGCAGTCGACTTCATTGCACGCGGTTCTATCGCATGTGGGGTGGTATCTTTCATCAGGGCGGCCTTCCTAAAGCGTCACAATAAGCACGAAGTCCGTAGCTCCAGCGAAGACATTCAGGAGGCTCCGAGAACACAGCACTTGAGAACGGGATGGCGGTGTCGGATATAGAACCCAGAACCATGGGAAAGCCATGCAGGCGGATTTACCACTTGGCTAAGGCAACCCCGGCAATCATGTGTATGTAGATAGTCATTTTGAAATAGTATAAGTGCAGATGTTCATCTTGCGGTTATGTAACTGAAGATTGACTTCGTATTATCATGTCATTTCTGTGGTTAAGGGGTTAGTGAAGTTCAGTTGTTTTTTTAAAGCGACTCAGTTTTACAATTATTCGACGTACCGAGTCGAGTGTTCGTAATGAGCCGATGTGGAAGTAGACTGCCCTGTGATGACCTTGATGGTATGTAGCATCGGACGTTCAGGAAGCAATGGCAAACTACTGAATGTAAAATTAGGCTGGGTCGACCTGGAGCCCAGGTCAATTTTAAATATTCGAATCTGTACTAATGTGGATTCGAATCCAAGACCCACTGGGTCACCAGGCGAGCGTCTAGCCCCTACGCCACCGCGGCTGTCACCTTATGTCGTTGACTTATTTCTATTTCATTTCAAATCTCACCATGTCGAATCTGTCTTCACACATCAGATAACGGGCTGGGAGGAGTGTCACGTTCCGTCATTCTCCCACATTACGAGATCCTAACCGATTGCCTCTGCGCTGCCTTACTCGGAGACCCCTCATCTAGTCCCATCGGTGCCTGGGTCGGGGACGTCATCAACATTCTCAAGAACGTGGAAATTGTCGAATGTCTCCTTCGTGTTATCGGTCCCAAGCCCAAAGATTCCTCTGACCTTGTGCAAACTAATAGAAAGTCCAACCACACCAGCACACGGAAGAAACATGTTGCTGCCTCTTCATGTAGCACCGAGGCAAGTGATGAATCTCCACGGAGCAAAGATGAAGGCGTATCTGTGTGCACGACTTCGGGATATTTGAATGACTGTAGTCCACAGAAGATGAATACAGATCGTAACTGGGATGGGTGTTGCCAGCAAGATGACATTCCCCATTGGTTGCATGATCATTTAGAATCAAGTGGAGATAACTCGTCCATTACTCCAGATACAGAAGGCTACTGTAATCAAACAGAGCAATATAGCAACTGTAGAGATTTTTGTCATTATAAAAAACCTGCTAACACGTTTTCACTAAACAGCGAAAGCTACGGCTGTACCCAGACTTATGTTTCAGGGTCAACCCATGTTATTTATTCCTGCGGGTGTTTTCCTAATGCTGATTCACAAAGTCCAGAAGACAGGGAAGATATTTTACCATGTTTAAATCATAACACAAGTCTGAAGAGTACTTCTGAAGGGGAGATGCGTTTTAGCGACCAATTTCCTTACGACAACGTGATGTCCCTTTGCTCCGGAAGCGAGTTTGCTCATTTCGATGCTGACTTTCTAAACGAGCAGTGTCTGTCAGACCTGCCAGGGCAAAACAGGCCGCCTTCCTGTAACACACCGGGTCATGACTTTATAGACACCATGATTGACACCTACACACTGTCAAAAGCGTACTATGGTGGCGACAGACAGTCAACTTTAAATGGAGATGATGGAGCCCGAGGAGATGGTCTGCATTTTAATCTTGGCTTACATCAATCGTGGTGGTCCAACGACACAGATGCGGTTCCTGCCCACAGTAAGAGCTGCTTCTCTGTAACAGCTGATCCCACACCACAGGACCGTTTGGCGAGGATCACGTACAAGACGCAACCATCTGATGCTGCAGAAGCGCCCATGTTTGTATTCTCGTCTTCGTCAAACCATGCTGAAACACTTGTGTCGTCCTCCAAGGTAAGACTGCCCATCGTGAATCTGTTCCAAACATCACACACCAGCACAGCGTTACAGTTGGTCAGTTCTGTACTAAGCAATAGATCATGTTATGAGCACTGGCTTCAGTTAAACACTCTTCATTGTTCTGATTCCTTCTATACTGTACTGACTCCTCACCGATGTTTGTATCCTCTTCTTTGTAAAATCATGCCGAAACACTTATGTCGTCCTCCAAGGTAAGTCTGCCCATCGTAAACATGTTCCAGACATCACCAACCATACAACATTAAAGTTAGTCAGTTCTGTACTAAGCAATAAATTATATGATGAGCACTGGTTCAGCTAAACATGCTTCAATATCCTGATTCCTTCTATACTGTACTGACACCTTAGCGTCTTGACAGGCGACATTTTGCTAGTGTGCTCAATAAAGGCATAATAAACTCTCCATAGAGAGGAATTGTTTAGACCACGTGTTGTCCATGCAGTCTGATTCCCCCTCTCGGCCTGTCTAGTTTATTAGAGGAAAGATACACCAGCACTTCTGGTACAAGACACGCTGAAGACGCTGCCGGATCAGCAAAGCAATGCTCTGTCTACCTGTCGGGGATCGGTCCTAGACCAGTTAACGACTAAGGCTTAGGGCCTGGTCTGCCCTGCCATGACATTTATTCGTTAAGTTGCATAACCTCACACCAGAATAGGGTTTATACCCTCCAAAATGCGCTACTGCGCTACTCCTCCCGAAGGATTCCTTCTATACCAAGTAAATAAAGTATGGGTTGAATATTGACTACAACTAAACATGTTTCACATACTCATTTCTGTCCATACCCTGCTCTGATTATGGGTTCAACATGACAAAATATAAACATGTTTCACATACTCATTTCTGTCCATACCCTGCTCTGATTATGGGTTCAACATTACAAAATATAAACATGTTTCAGTTCCCTGATTCTTTATATACCAAGTACGCATCCAGCGAAGAGTCCCAATACTAATGGTAAGAGCTGCAGTCTGATTATGCGTCCGTCTGGCCTATCCTCAGAGTACTGAATGTTGGTCAGATCCTTTAGTCACTCATGCTGAACCATTCTCTCCAGGCTACGATGATTTATCTTGTCTTCCACGCTCTACATATGATCCCAAATAGTCCTGATCACGTTTGCCGTATCATACACCAATCCCGACCCTGGGGTCGAGACCCAGCCAGTCTGTCCTCCTGTTCGTTTCCTACCACACCAGCATGTCCTGGGGAAAGAATGCTCCCTATCTTTTATTTTTTATTTTTTATTTTTATTTGAATTATGCCACTCTGCACAAAGCATGAATGTCTTTACCTTTCTCAGCATGCTCTATGAGCTCGTTACAATCAAGGCATGCATGTGTTGTTTGTCTTCTTGTTAGCGAAACGCCGCAGTGACTGCCTCCTCATCCATTCTCAGACTAGATGTTGTGGTATCATATGCCAGGGTCTCCTGCACAAAACACCATCCATTAACCTTCGTTATGAACCTCAAAGGCACTTCATTTGCCTCTTAGCACAAGGCCATCCATGTAGATGATTACACCACTTAGAGTAAACTGTCTAGAATCAACTGTTGCACCTCGCATTCAGCGCTGCCTGCTGGCCAATCACAAACAAATTCCGTTTAACTCTTTGACAGGCAATTCCCTTGGATTTTAACTTGAACGCCGTATACAAGCTGGCGACGCAGAACGATAGAATAGCTGATGAGACACGTTCAGATGAACCTAGCAACAAATTTCTTCCAGCTGTACGAAACACCGACCAGGGGACCAGTAGTGTCCCAGACAACGAGCGGCACATGATTGATGGGCTGGATACAAATTCTGCTAACCTCCCCGAGTCTATGGACACTGCAGGAGACATGGTCTCAGAGAAAGACAAGACTAACTCGAGCGAAAACAAAAGGGAGGAAATTATGCCGTGTTCTACAGGGTAAGAATTTTCTGTTCCTTGTGCTGCAAAACCAACATTTGACTGATTGACTGATTTATTTACATCAATATTCCTATTCGTAACGCTAAAATTATTCAGAATGTTTGCTATTACTACAGCAGCTGATGTTGCCACTATCATTACTGCCACCACTACTACTCTTCCTACTAATACATCACTGATACAACAAATGCTGGTGCTACCACCACCACTACTACTCTTCCTACTAATACATCACTGATACAACAACTGCTGGTGCTACCACTACTACTACTCTTCCTACTAATACATCACTGATACAACAACTGATGGTGCTACGACTACTACTACTCTTCCTACTACTAAATCACTGATACAACAACTGCTGGTGCTACCACTACTACTACTCTTCCTACTAATACATCACTGATACAACCACTAATGGTGCTACAACCACTACTACTCTTCCTACTAATAAATCACTGATACAACAACTGCTGGTGCTACAACCACTACTACTCTTCCTACTAATACATCACTGATACAACAACTGCTGGTGCTACAACTACTACTCTTCCTACTAATACATCACTGATACAACAAATGCTGGTGCTACAACTACTACTCTTCCTACTAATACATCACTGATACAACAACTGCTGGTGCTACAACCACTACTACTCTTCCTACTAATACATCACTGATACAACAAATGCTGGTGCTACAACTACTACTCTTCCTACTAATACATCACTGATACAACAAATGCTGGTGCTACCACTACTACTACTCTTCCTACTAATACATCACTGATACAACAAATGCTGGTGCTACAACTACTACTCTTCCTACTAATACATCACTGATACAACAAATGCTGGTGCTACAACAACTACTCTTCCTACTAATACATCACTGATACAACAAATGCTGGTGCTACAACCACTACTACTACTCTTCCTACTAATACATCACTGATACAACAACTGCTGGTGCTACAACTACTACTCTTCCTACTAATACATCACTGATACAACAACTGCTGGTGCTACAACCACTACTACTCTTCCTACTAATACATCACTGATACAACAAATGCTGGTGCTACAACTACTACTACTCTTCCTACTAATACATCACTGATACAACAAATGCTGGTGCTACAACTACTACTCTTCCTACTAATACATCACTGATACAACAAATGCTGGTGCTACCACTACTACAACTCTTCCTACTAATACATCACTGATACAACAAATGCTGGTGCTACAACTACTACTCTTCCTACTAATACATCACTGATACAACAAATGCTGGTGCTACAACTACTACTCTTCCTACTAATACATCACTGATACAACAAATGCTGGTGCTATAACCACAACTACTACTCTTCCTACTAATACATCACTGATACAACAAATGCTGGTGCTACAACCACAACTACTACTCTTCCTACTATTACATCACTGATACAACAAATGCTGGTGCTACCACTACTACTACTCTTCCTACTAATACATCACTGATACAACAACTGCTGGTGCTACAAATACTACTATTCCTACTAATACATCACTGATACAACAAATGCTGGTGCTACCACCACTACTACTCTTCCTACTAATACATCACTGATACAACAAATGCTGGTGCTACAAATACTACCTTTCCTACTAATACATCACTGATACAACAAATGCTGGTGTTACCACTACTACTACTCTTCCTACTAATACATCACTGATACAACAAATGCTGGTGCTACCACTACTACTACTCTTCCTACTAATACATCACTGATACAACAAATTCTGGTGCTACCACTACTACTACTATTCCTACTAATGCATCACTGATACAACAAATGCTGGTTCTACCACTACTACTACTCTTCCTACTAATACATCACTGATACAACAAATTCTGGTGCTACAGCTACTACTCTTCCTACTAATACATCACTGATACAACAAATGCTGGTGCTACCACCACTACTACGCTTCCTACCAATACATCACTGATACAACAACTGCTGGTGCTACAACCACTACTACTCTTCCTACAAATACATCACTGATACAACAAATGCTGGTGCTTCCACCACCACCACTACCACTCTTCCTACAAATACATCACTGATACAACAAATGCTGGTGCTACCACTACTACTCTTCCTACTAATACATCACTGATACAACAAATGCTGGTGCTACAACCACTACTACTCTTCCTACAAATGCATCACTGATACAACAAATGCTGGTGCTACCACTACTACTCTTCCTACTAATACATCACTGATACAACAAATGCTGGTGCTACCACCACTACTACTCTTCCTACTAATACATCACTGATACAACAAATGCTGGTGCTATCACTGATACAATAACTGATGGTGCTACAAATACTACTATTCCTACTAATACATCACTGATAAAACAAATGCTGGTGCTACCACTACTACTACTACTCTTCCTACTAATACATCACTGATACAACAACTGCTGGTGCTACAAATACTACTATTCCTACTAATACATCACTGATACAACAAATGCTGGTGCTACCACCACTACTACTCTTCCTACTAATACATCACTGATACAACAAATTCTGGTGCTACCACTACTACTACTCTTCCTACTAATGCATCACTGATACAACAAATGCTGGTGCTACCACTACTACTACTCTTCCTACTAATACATCACTGATACAACAAATTCTGGTGCTATAGCTACTACTCTTCCTACTAATACATCACTGATACAGCAAATGCTGGTGCTACCACCACTACTACTCTTCCTACTAATACATCACTGATACAACAAATTCTGGTGCTACCACTACTACTACTCTTCCTACTAATGCATCACTGATACAACAAATGCTGGTGCTACCACTACTACTACTCTTCCTACTAATACATCACTGATACAACAAATTCTGGTGCTACAGCTACTACTACTCTTCCTACTAATACATCACTGATACAACAACTGCTGGTGCTACAAATACTACTATTCCTACTAATACATCACTGATACAACAAATGCTGGTGCTACCACCACTACTACTCTTCCTACTAATACATCACTGATACAACAAATGCTGGTGCTACAAATACTACTTTTCCTACTAATACATCACTGATACAACAAATGCTGGTGTTACCACTACTACTACTCTTCCTACTAATACATCACTGATACAACAAATGCTGGTTCTACCACTACTACTACTCTTCCTACTAATACATCACTGATACAACAAATTATGGTGCTACAGCTACTACTCTTCC
>OY992878.1:159398091-159411461 GCA_963921405.1 Cepaea hortensis
GTTCATGAGCCTCATACCAGGCGTTCGAAACGCAGCTGCGACCGATTTGTGCAGCAGATCGTGTCGCGTTGTTATAATGTGTTGGTATGGGAAAATGCTGGTGTTGACTGCAACGTCCTGCAAGGGATATGCAACATTTTTAAAAAATTAATTAAAACTACTACTACTACTATTATTACTACTACTACTACTACTACTACTACTACTACTACTACTACTACTACTACTACTACTACTACTACTACCACCACCCCCATTACAACTACTATTGTTACTTCTACTATTACTACAACCCCTGCTACTATTACTACCACTAACTTTACTACAATCCCCACCACAACAACTAAAATCAACGCATTTCCTGTGCCATCTCACCGCGCCCTTTTCTGAATCAAATTAACAGCGTCCGTTCTAACTTGCAGGAACAATGATAGCGCCACATACTCAGCGACCCCGTACGTAGTGATCTCCGTGCTGGTAGCCATCCTGGCAACTGGACTCTTCATGTGCACGAACAAGGATTGCTTCTCACAGCTGTTCTGGGCAAGTCTGCGCTTGTTTATTGTCTCTATAGTAGTAACATCGACCGGTGGTTAAAGACATATAATAATAACCGTGATTTTAAACCACATAATTTTTTATCGAAAAAGGTGGGTTGAATGCTGTTGAACAGATATTAGAATCCGAATGAACACACAATTTAAGTAGGGGTGCTCGACGAAAGGAAACACATAGACAAACTAACAAACAGCACACGCATGTCGTAATTGTAACTGACAGCACACATTATGGCGATAAAAGTGAAGACAAGCATGATTCGGGCAGAGTAGTAGGCTTCCGTTCAAACATCAAAACTAAAGAGCGTCTGTTGGATTTTCCCCCAGAACATGCTGGTATGGTGGGAAATGAGCAGGCGGATAGACTGGTTGGGTCTGCACCACTTGGTGGGGTATTGGCACATGATAAGGCAGCAGTGATCGGGGAACTTTGGAATTGTGTGTATAAGAGCATGTAGATCATTACGGCTTGGATAAAATGGTGCTGCAGGGAGTTACCAGTGGATCTGGCCGACACTCAGGTCTCCGAGAACACGCCAGGCTCACACATAATAAGACTGCTACTGGTACCATTAGTACTGGAACTCTTCGCTGACTGATGAGGATGGAGCACATACTGGATTTTCTCGAGTGCAGTGAGGTCAATTCTGGACTCTGCGCAACTCAACTCAAAATACAAGCTAACGTTTTGACCAAAGTCTTCATATTTACATCAACAATACCCTTTGCTATTTCAATATTGGTACATGAATGTGTATCTTCAGATGTCTGGTCATGAAAGGACATCGGCGAGCATGATTCCCCCATCACTTTTTGTCATCTGATATTGAGATGAAGTTGGTGTTGTTGGTGTTGTTGATGTTATTGGTATTATTATATAAGATATATTGCCCGAATGTTTAAACTTGCCGCATATATGTTTCTCTGTCTTCCTTTGCCTCTCTCGCCTAACATTCTCTCACTTCAGGATAATAATCTCTGTTTCACATCGCATGTAAATATATCATTGGCACCTTTCCGTCTTGACAGACGATAGTTTGGTACATTGTCGGTGGCGACTGTGGCTGATAAGGCCAATTCGCGCTGTAAATGTTTGTCCACAGTGGATGCATAGGAAAACATGGCCATTTCCACCATCATGCACCATCTTACTCTCTGTGTGTGCTTTATCTGCAATCATTTTCTCCTTTGTCTTTATTTCATTTCTGATATTTGCCCTCCATGCAACACGTTCAGCGGCGACTTGCTCCCAATGAGCATTATCAATGCCTGTATCAATCATGTTCCACTTACACACATCTTTGTATCGTAGTAGAGATCGACCCTGAGATCTCCTACCCGTCTGTAGTTCACCAAAAAAGAAAATAAAGGCTAAATAAAAATAAAAAAAGAATGTAAATATAAAAGTTCAATAAAAAATAAAAGACCCTTCTCAGCGCCTAGAGGTGTAACGGGTACTGGGTGCTAGTCCCATGTATGTATAGATCAGCCGACAGTCGGTGGGAGATGTTATTATTATGCTTGCCGCTTTTACTTACCGCGTCATTCCTTATTACGCATGCTGGTCTGAGTAGACCTGGCATCCCATGTCATTGTTTAAATAATTCTTCATGTTGGGGATTCGAATACATAATCCCAGGTCCTGGTGGCAAACCTGTAAGCCATTGCGCTATTTAGGTTTTTCTTCCTCGTATATTTCATTTGTCTTTTCCTGGCGGTTTTGATTCGTGATCTTGTAACACTCCCAGCTCTCAACACCACAGAGCAGGTTTTCTTGTCCGCCCACGATGTTTTCAATATTCTTTGTCAAGAATCACACCTAGCAATACATCCTCTAAAGTAGTGAGAAATATGAAGGGACTGACGGTTACCTTGTCGTCTTGACAGACGACAGTTTGTTAAATAGCGTTATACCTCACCATAGCACAAAACATGGAATGAATTTAGAGACCTCGTATTGTCCATGTAATATGATTCCCATTCTCGATCTGTCTTGTTTACTCCAGAGGATAGATAACACCAATACATCTGGAATAAGACAAGCTGCAGAAGCTGCCGGTTCAGCAAATCAATGCTCTAACTGTCCTCCTGTCGGAGCTTCCATCCTAGATCAGTTGCCGACCAAGACTAGGACCTAGTCAGGCCTGTCATGACATTTAGTCTGTAGGTTGCATTTCCCCGCAATAGGGTAAGGCTTGTACCATCCCAGTTGTGTTCCTCCGCCTGAAGCCGTTGGCACAATTTGGGTGTGGGGTTTGGTGAGCGCCACTCAGCATTCGGCGCTAACAGAAAGGAGGTAGTACCGTCTACTGTCATACAGTAGCTCAGTCATATCTGACTAAGACCTGACTGTTGTCCGAAGAGAAACTGCCGATTGAACTTCTTGGTTGGAGAGGACGGGTAACGCACAAAGGTGTGGCTAGAGGATGTTCGGGCCATCGATTATCCCCCGGAATGAAAAGACATCTCTGTACCTGAACAGAACAGGGCATCCACTTGTCCTGACAGCCGGAAATTGCTCTCAAGGAAGACGAAATCAAATCACTCATGTGAACTCAAGGTGAAACCAACACATTTTCTTCACAAGAATGTGTTTATGGTGTCGTAAATCGGGAATGGAAGTGTTTGGCCCCTCTATATAAATTTTTGAACTAGGTAACCTGTCATGAGCCGGCTTCCTGGCCTAGAGGTTAGCAACTTTTCTCCGTAATCTCGTATACTCTCGTAAGTAACGTGACGATGGTGTGAATCAGCAGTGGTTCGAATCGCGTCGGTAACTTACGGGGTATGTGAGCCGGCCGCTCAGAAAGCAATGGCAAACTTCTGAGCGTAATCTTGCCAAGAAATCAACAATCAGCTGAAAGATGCTGATGTTAACAGCGATGTTCTGTAAAGGATATGCAAACATTTATTTATTTAACCTGTCATGACATGACAGTAGTGTAAACGACATGTCTGCCACGATGACTTATCATCATCATCATCATCATCATCATCATCATCATCATCATCAGCACCATCATCATCACCCAGTGTCTTGCCGGCTGGTTTGGGCGATCATGCCTCTCCACAAATTGGAATCTCCGATGGCATGGATCAATTCGTGTCTTGACTCCTTCCGTGACTTGACATAAGACTGTCAAGCAACTTATCATGCTGTCTTCCTCTATGACTTGACACAAGACTGTCAAACAACTTATCATGCTGTCTTCCTCTATCTCTCTTTACACAAATCTTTCCGGTTGTCACAGCATGTCCCGGTTTTGGTCTTCTCATAACGTGGCTTCTTTCTGTTGTTTGTGATAAGTCGTCTTTGTGACTCAGCTTCCCTCAAAATGTCCTGATTGCTCATTTTAGCTGTCCAGTTAATGTTCAGCATTCTTCTATAACACCACATCTCCAAGGCTTCCAGGGAGTTTATCTAATTGTCCAGGGTTCACATCCGTGTGTTAAAATTGGTTTTATGTAACCCGTGTTCTAACTTTCAAGGACAAGGACTATGTGACAGTAATCAAGTCAGGTGAATTCCTAGTGCTGTGGTTAATGTCAATCGGTACAACTATCTTGGAACATTTATAACATCTGACGAAAGATGGCGTGTAGAGATTAGAACAAGCATCGCCGTGGAAAAAGTAGCTTCTTGCAAGATGGAAAGCATACTGTCCAATAACAAGCTGTCAATCGCAGTGAGAAAAAGAATGTTAAAGTGCTATATATAATATATACTTGTGTATGCACGTGAATAATGACAATAAGCAGACAATTTGAGAAATATCCAATGGTATTGGAAATGTGGATGTTAGGAAAATGACAAGAATACCAAGAACGGACAATAAAATGGATCAGACGGCCCTTCAAGAAACAAATAATAATGAATTGTCCCGAAGTAGTTTCATGCTAGGGATCTTTGATGTGATAGCGCCATTACATTTTGAAGGCCTGAATGCAGTGAGAAATATGTGGCCAATCTTTCTCTCACTTTCGCAGACGACGAGTCCAGGCATCGAACCAGTGTCTAATAGTGCGAATCTACCTCCTAGAATGTCCCATGTTGTTTGCAGAAGCCCAGCCCCAATTTGATTTACTAGGCAGTTTTTCGTTCAGTAGCTTGCCCTTGCTTTCTGATTGATTGGTTGATTGATTGATTTAGGAACCGACATCACAGCATTCGGGACATTCCCATAAGCGCTCCGTCCCCATCCTCAGCAGCCAGCGAAGAGTTCCAACACTAATAGTTTCAGTAGCAATCTGATTATATGTCCATCTCGCCTTTCCTCTGAGCGTCGATCGTCGGCCAGATCCCCTCTTCACACCTCGCTGCCTCATTCTTACCAGACTATGGTGATCCATTTGCTCCTCCGAGGTGTACACGTGCTCCCACAAGGCCACAACCACGAGAAATCAACCTTGACATCCAACTGACCGATGTATCCTGCCGTCAGCGCACAGGAAGTTTACGGCAAGCGCGATAAACCGCTTGGACACGCTGACCTCTATAGCGCTCAGTGAATGCGCCTGTTTGTTGCACAATAACGCTTTCTGTTTCATTTGTCTAAGATTGTGATGTGTACAGCTCTTTCCCCTTTACTCCCAACTGCATTCATGTTGTTCGTGATACCCAGTTACTTCGTCAGATAATGAAAAGAGTTGCAATGGAAACATTGTGACAGTTTGAAAGATCGGCGGTAGAAGAAGGAAATTTAGACAGTAAGAAATCATGCTGGGTGTTCTAAGACTGTTGAATGTAGGAATGACATCAATATAATTGTTTAAGAACACCAAAGATAGAAATCTGTGGACAGACATGAATGTTAATGTCATTTGAGAATGCACATTATGATTACGATGTTTCTGAATGGAATGTTTAGTTGATTGAAAACAGCACAAATCGAAACAAACATGTGTGGTATAGATTACCGTCCTCAAACACTGGCCCCTCATCACTTACGACCTACACCTTCTTGATTTTGCCAGTGAAAGGAATGACCCAGCCCACGAACAGACGTGTAGTAGCCAAGAGAAAGAGTTGACTTCCCTTGGGCACGTAAATGCTGATTTCCCTTTGGCACATAAATGCTGATTTTCCTTGGGCACGTAAATGCTGGTTTCCATTGGGCACGTAAATGTTGGCTTCCCCTGGGAACGTAAATGTTGGCTTCCCCTGGGCACGTAAATGCTGGTTTCCATTGGGCACGTAAATGTTGGCTTCCATTGGGCACGTAAATGTTTGTTTCCCTTGAGCACGTAAATGTTGGCTTCCCCTGGGCACGTAAATGTTGGCTTCCCCTGGGCACGTAAATGCTGGTTTCCATTGGGCACGTAAATGCTGGTTTCCATTGGGCACGTAAATGTTTGTTTCCCTTGGGCACGTAAATGTTTGTTTCCCTTGGGCACGTAAATGGTGGCTTCCCTTGGGCACGTAAATGCTGGCTTCCCTTTGACAAGTAAATGCTGGTTTCCATTGGGCACGTAAATGTTTGTTTCCCTTGGGCACGTAAATGCTGGCTTCCCTTGGGCAAGTACATGCTGTCCCGTTAGCCGTGAACGGGGTGTGACGTGGTGGCAAGGGCGTCCTAGGGGGTTTAGCCAACTGCGGATGCGGAAACGGCAGGGAAGCTGGCTTTCTTCCCATCAAGTCATGGGTGGAGATTCAACCACGTTACACCGGGTGCACGATATTCGCCTGTCCGAGAGTATTGTGGTTGTCGGGAACCATGTATAGCGCCAATTTGCATGACAATGGCAAGCAGCGGTGAACACATGTCTAGCATCTGTTGTATATGATGGGAATTGAAAATGGGAATTCCAATTCCATTTCCAATTTTCAAAACAAAAATTCCAAATTCGGCCTCGTTCAACCTGCGTTTTTCAGCTGTGGTTACTGTTGAGGTCCGTGGTTTTTGTGGGTTCATTCACCCTAATTCTTGTCTTGTGAGTCCTATCTCGGACTGATTATGTTGGTTTGTGTCTGTGACGTCAGCTGGAGGATCGGTCGGCGGCTATCCTTTGTGCTCGTCTGCTCTTGTGGTTTTCTTTGTTGATGTAGGCTCCTGGCTCATCTGGTTTGACTGGCTGCAGTCCTTATAAGGACTTTTTATTTTGGTCTTTTTGTCTCCTTTTTTGTGTAGTTTCTGTAGGAGCTTATCGACGTTTCCATTTTCCTCCCTGCGCCTGTTTTCACTTTCGAGTTTGAGTTTCTGCCGCCTTTCGATTTTTTCCTCCGCGGTCATCCATGGTTTTCTCTCTCCGTCTTCTATGTAGTACGAGTAGTCAGGATCATAAGCCGGTTCATAGCATCTATCTGGGTATTCTACCGGTCTCCTGAGTTTCTTGTGTTTCTTCTTTTCTCTTTCATCCCAACACCTTTTGAATTCCTGGTGCCTAAGTACCTCAACTCTTGCACCTTCTCGGAGCTCCTCCAAGGTAAATCCCTGTGGTCTCTCCGTGCCGTCATCAGGGTGTTCCTCTCGGTTTTCCTCGGATGTCTGGCGGGATATTGTCGTGGCTGGGCTGCTGGCTTTGTCTTGAGGTTCCGACTCGGTCCCTTGTTGGATGTCATCTTCCGGTTTCTCTGTGTGCTTTTCTGTTTCTTGTTCTGGTTTGATTTGGGTTGGCCCCCTTCCAGTTGTTAGAATTTCTCTTACCACTTTGATGTCTCGCAGAATCTCTTCATATATCTTTGTCATCTGCCTCATCTCCACCTCTTGTTTGATGTCCCGCTGGATATCGTTTATTTCGGCAAGAAGTTTCCCATTGTACCTGGTTGGTGCCGATGTTTGCAGTAGCTTGACTTGCTTCTTTAACTCTTCAATCTGGCTTTGCAGTTGCTCTTTCTCGGCTTGTGAGATGCAGGTTGCTGTCTCGCACCTCCGCCTTGCTTCGTTGTATAGTGTCTTTTTGTTGATGGCAAACTTTAGCACGTTTCTGTGTCGCTGCAGGTACGGACAGCTCAAGTATCTTGCTCCATGCTTGCCCAGGCAGTTGGCGCACTTTCGTTTGTTATTGGGTCCTCGGAAGTCCGTGTCCACTTGACACTCCTTGAAGGCGTGGTGATCGGCGCAGTACAGGTAAATTTCCGTCTTACTGCGACATGCTGCTCTGCTGTGGCCGGCCCTCTGGCATCTTGAACATTTATTGACTCTTGGGATGAATCTCTATGGCTGTTGTGTTTTCTTGCTGATTGATACTGTGGTCGGCATTTCGCTGCCCTCCGACGTCACCACTGCCAAGGTTGTAGGAATCTTGGAGTAGGTGAGGAGCCGTTCCGCCTTCAAGAATCGGATGTGAAGATTCTCTTCTCGTAGCTGCTTCAGGATTTCTTCATCTGTCAGCTCCACTTGAATCCGCTTGACAACCCATCGGACTGTTTTTGAGTCGGTGTTTCCGACTCTGGTGTCTTTCTCCTCCTTCTTCTCTGTTGTCTTGACTCTTGTCTGTGGTGGGCTGTCGATCTTCTCCCTCGTGGAAGCTTCAGTAATACTTGTAGTTTCAGGTTCTTTAGTACAGCTAGCAAGCAGGCTCTCCACGTTCGTCTTCTTGATGGTCTTGTCGGCTCCCACGCTGCACATCTTGGCTACCGCGTATTTCTTGTTGTTGGACTTTCAACGTGACATTTTCCCCCGCGTATCAGGCTTCTTGACTGGTTAAGGCGACTTGTCTAGTTAGCGCTCGCAGTGCGAATGGCACCCCCACCTAACGACAGTGTAAAGAAGATGCAGAGGCTAAAATATCGGTAGAAGTTTTCTGATGATCAGACACTTTCTGTAGTGCGTGTTCTACAGTGGCATTAATACTATTTACTGGATATTGTAGGCGATGTGGTGGAGGAGCTGCGAACGCAATTCGTAATTCCGGATACCTCATTCGAAACACAGCTAAGGGAGATTTGGAAGCAGACCGCCTTTCCGTTGGTTTTCATACAATGGTATGAGTGCTTGTTGTTCAGAAAGCTAAGGGAAACTACTGAACGTAAACTTGCCAAGAAATAGAAACAACCAAAAAACAAATGATGAGATTGATTGCGACCTTCTGTAAAGGATATACAACTAACTTTTTCAACTGGATATTGGCTAAACGAGTAAATTGCTCGACCCTTATGGCTAACAAAAACAACATAAAGAACTCAGGCCTACAATCAATGAAAAATCACATGTTCGAACTATCACAACACATATATTTCACAGCTCCTGCAATCGAAGACAACTTTGAACCTGTAACATTGACATGGTGTCTAAGTATTGCACAAGATGGCTTCGATTGTCTCTGACCTTTGACATACTCACCTGCGAAACGGCGCTCATTGATTGGTCTGATGACGTCATCTGGAAACTAACATTGCCACACAAACGACTTCTGCTGGAAAACTTATATTTAAATTGCTCTCAAATCATAACAGTTACTTTTCAGTCAACTGTTATAAGTTCTTTAGCACTCAACTTGTAGAGGTACGTTTGCACTCAAACCGCAACAGTTACTGTGCACTCAAATATTATACGTTTTTTTAGAACTTGACTCGACACCTTCTCCACCACAAGTAGCTAGGTATATGTGGAGGTCTAAGTTTAATAAATCACCCGTAAGGTACTATTTATCGTGGAATAACCCCCCTCCACTCCCCCAACTCCCAACCCCCGCTTTTTTCCCTTTTTTTATTTGTGGTTATCCTTTAACGTATATTTTTGCTTATAGTGAGTTAACTGAGCAACGTAGTGGGTTAACTGAGCAACGTAGTGAGTTAACTGAGCAACATAACCAATTAACTGAGCAACATAGTGAGTTAACTGAGCAACAAAGTGAGTTAAATGAGCTACATAGTCAGTTAACTGATCAACATAGTGAGTTAACTGAGCAACATTGTGGGTTAACTGAGCAACATACTGAGTTAACTGAGCAACGTAATGAGTTAATAGAGCAACATAGTGGGTTAACTGACCAACACAGTGAGTTAACCGAGCAATATAGTTAGTTAACTGAGCAACACAGTGAGTTGAGTTAACTAAGAAACATAGTGAGTTAACTGAGCAACATAGTGAGTTAACTGAGCAACACAGTGAGTTGAGTTAACTGAGAAACATAGTGAGTTAACTGAGCAACACAGTCTGTTAAGTTAACTGAGAAACATAGTGAGTTAATTGAGCAACATAGTGAGTTAACTGAGCAAGTGAGAGTTAAGAAAGTAGTAAAGCTAAACGTTCTTTGGGTTCTGGTTTCAGGAAATTCTGATGCACCTGTTTCTAGCTGGTATTCTGTTTATGCTGTTCATCACGGCTCTAGAAGGTAATGTTTGTGTGGAAGATAGATAGGCATCTAAGCAGGTAATATTTTTAATATTATAAAAAAGGTTTTATACGGTGGTAAATACTGACATGGAGTACGAGGCGTTTAACCTTCAAATGTACATCATTGCGGCATTAGGTGAGGTGTGTGCTGCCATTCTTTGTACTCAAACAGGGTCAAGACCAGAGAGTCGACTTGTTGCACCGTATGCTACCCCATCTGGTTAGGTCGCTCTCCAAAGAACAGCAAGTCACCGGCTGAAAGCATCTCCCGAAGCATGGACTATGTACTTCCAGCGATTACCCTCAAGGGTCTTTGAGAAAAAAAAACTGCACTCGTTGGATCAAAAACACAATAAAGAGAGATCAAAAACAGATAATTAGGAAGTCACGGAAATGAATAATATTGTCAGGACATGCCGAGAACTGCAGAAGATGGCAATAGATAGGATGGTTTCGTGTGAGTTTTTGTACGGTCCATGTACCGACGGAGAACAAAGGCGGGTAAATAAAATACCCCGAAAAATAATTTCCAACAAAGAGTTGAGCTGAGTTGAGTCAAGAACCGACATCACAGCATTAGGGATTTTACCATAGTGCTCTGTCCTCGCCTGCAAGAGCAAGCGAAGAGTCCCAATACCTATGGTACCAGTAGCAGGCTGAGTATGTGCCCTCTGGCCTTTCCTCGGAGTACTGAATATCGGCCATATCCTCTGGTCACTCCTTGCAACACAATTTCTAAGCCGTGGTGATCTACCTGTTCTTCTGCATTATACACGCGATTCTAAAGGATCCCGCCACATATGCTATATCGCACACCAATATCCCACCAAGCGATGCAGACCCAGCCAATCTGTCCGCCTGCTCGTTTCCCACTACACCAGCATGTCCTGGGGAGAATCCAACAAATACTCTCTAGTTTTGATTGTTGAATGGAAGCCTGCTGCTCTGCCAGAAGCATGCTTGACTTGAGCCGAAGGACGCGGCCCGGAATTGAACCCACAACCTTCGGAGTCAGAGTTAAATAGCTTGACCACTCCGCCACGGAGATTCCCGAAGATTTCTTGGCAAGATTACGCTCAGTAGTTTACCATTGTTTTCTGAGCGGCCGTCTCACATACCCCTAAGTTACCGACGCGATTCGAACCACTGCTGATTCTCACCGTAGCCTGACTAAACTAAGTAATTGGACGCTGGCAACAGTGGGGTTTTTTCTGCGCTCTCTCGCTTTGAATTCAATCGTATTCCATGCACGCTATTTCTAGTTGCGCTGAACTGAGTTCTGCATGCAGATTAGCTTTCCCTGTTACCAGTGTCCCTCGCCATCAGGCGAACTCATTCCGATTTCAGAGGTACTTGTAACTTACGTCACCAAGTCAAGGACGAGAAGTCAATATTTTAGTAGAACTGACCGGTGTAGGGATTGAACTCCCTACCTCAGCATCAGCACACCGGAAGTTTAAGAACGAGATCTCTTATCCATTCGGCCATGCTGACCTCTCAACAGTGGGTCTAAATGGCCGGTAAACGGTGTTGTTGTTTCTTCATCACAAGTGTCTAATGTTTGAGAGTCCGAACTAAATCACAAAATATTAATGAGGAACTCGACGAATGGATAATACACACAGATACAGGCTAAAGTTTCCACCGTAGTCTTTCTCAACGTTGCATCAAAAACAACACTATAACATAATATAAAATTGATTACATACACTAAGACATTGGTAACCCACAATAACATACTGTTAAAATTAATTATATACACCAGGACATCGGTGACCCACAATAACATACTGATAAGATTGTTTATATACACCAGGACATCGGTGACTTACAATAACTTACATATAAGATTGATTATATACAACAGGACATTGGTGACCTACAATAACATACATATAAGGTTGATTATATACACCAGGACATTGGTGACCTACAATAACATACATATAAGGTTGATTATATACACCAGGACATCGGTGACCCACAATAACATACATATAAGGTTGATTATATACACCAGGACATTGGTGACCTACAATAACATACATATAAGGTTGATTATATACACCAGGACATCGGTGACCTACAATAACATACATATAAAGGTTGATTATATACACCAGGACATTGGTGACCTACAATAACATACATATAAGGTTGATTATATACACCAGGACATCGATGACCCACAGTTGCATACATTATAGATTGATTATATACACCAGGACATTGGTGACCTACAATAACATACATATAAGGTTGATTATATACACCAGGACATTGGTGACCTACAATAACATACATATAAGGTTGATTATATACACCAGGACATCGGTGACTTACAATAACATACATATAAGGTTGATTATATACACCAGGACATTGGTGACCTACAATAACATACAGATAAGGTTGATTATATACACCAGGACATTGGTGACCTACAATAACATACATATAAGGTTGATTATATACACCAGGACATTGGTGACCTACAATAACATTACAGATAAGGTTGATTATATACACCAGGACATCGGATGACCCACAATAACATACAGATAAGGTTGATTAATACACCAGGACATTGGTGACCTACAATAACATACAGATAAGGTTGATTATATACACCAGGACATCGGTGACCCACAGTTGCATACATTATAGATTGATTATATACACCAGACATCGGTGACCCACAATACATACAGATAAGATTGATTGTAAACACCAGACATCGGTGACTTACAATACTTACATATAGGTTGATTATATACACCAGGACATTGGTGACCTACAATAACATACATATAAGGTTGATTATATACACCAGGACATTGGTGACCTACAATAACATACATATAGGTGATTATATACACCAGGACATTGGTGACCTACAATAACATACATATATGGTTGATTATATACACCAGGACATTGGTGACCTACAATAACATACATATAAGGTTGATTATATACACCAGGACATTGTGACCTACAATAACATACATATAAGGTTGATTATATACACCAGGACATTGGTGACCTACAATAACATACATATAAGGTTGATTATATTACACCAGGACATTGGTGACCTACAATAACATACATATAAGGTTGATTATATACACCAGGACATCGATGGCGAACAATAACATACATATAAGGTTGAATATATACACCAGGACATCGGTGACCTACAATAACATACATATAAGGTTGATTATAAACACAGGACATCGGTGACCCACAGTTGCATATATTATAGATTGATTGTATACACCAGGACATCGGTGACCCACAATAACATACAGATAAGATTGATTGTAAACACCAGGACATCGGTGGACTTACAATAACTTACATATAAGGTTGATTATATACACCAGGACATTGGTGACCTACAATAACATACATATAAGGTTGATTATATACACCAGGACATTGGTGACCTACAATAACATACATATAAGGTTGATTATATACACCAGGACATTGGTGACCTACAATAACATACATATATGGTTGATTA
>OY992878.1:159411661-159556661 GCA_963921405.1 Cepaea hortensis
TTTCTCTCTCTTTCTCTCTCTCTTCTCTCTCTCTTTATCTCTCTCACTCTCACTCTCTTTCTTTCTCTCTCTCTTTCTCTCTATCTCTTTCTATCTCTCTCACTCTCTCTCTCTCTTTCTCTCTCTCTCTTTCTCTCTCTCTCTCTCTCTTTCACTCTCTCTCTCTTTCTTACCTCTCTCTTCTCTCTCTCTCTCTCTCTCTCTCTCTCTCTCTCTCTCTCTCTCTCACACACACTCTCTCTCTGTGCTCTGTTGCGAAGGATTTAGTGACGCAATTCGCAATCTCACATACCGCTTTCGAAACACAGTTGTGGAAAATCTGCCAGCAGACCGCCTTGCGTTGGTTTTTATACAGTGCTATGTTTACCAGTCGTTCAGAAAGCAATGGCAAACTGCTGAACGTAAATTTGCCAAGAAATCACAAACAGCAGCAAACAACACGCTTGTGTTGACTGCAACGTCCTGTAAAGAATATGCAAATAACTCACACACACAACAACAACAACAACAACAACAACAACAACAACAACAACAACAACAACAACAACAACAACAACACTTCACATAAACTACATAATGTCACAATGAAACGCTGTTACAGTTACGTAACTTTCTCGATATACACTAACTTTATACTTAATGAGCAACGTAATTTAACTTACAGCAAATAACCTCACTGAACGTGCTGTTCGGAAGCTACAGAGCATTCTCCGCGGTTGTAAAGCGGTGCAACGAAACATATGCCAGATTCGAATTCTGCCCACATTATCCGAGGAGTCTAGCCCGGAGATCATTTCCGATCAGCTTTGCCAACGATGCATACGCCAGATTCGAATTCCGCCCACAATATCCGAGGAGTCTAGCCCGGAGATCATTCCCGATCAGCTTTGCCAACGAAACATACGCCAGATTCGAATTCCGCCCACAATATCCGAGGAGTCTAGCCCGGAGATCATTTCCGATCAGCTTTGCAAACGAAGCATACGCCAGATTCGAATTCTGCCCACAATATCCGAGGAGTCTAGCTCGGAGATCATTTCCGATCAGCTTTTCTTCGACACGCAATGCAGCGAACCTGAAAGCATGGACTCAGGCAAAGACCTGGATGTCAGGAATGGACTACAGGAGATGAGGAGATGCCGATCCAGCCAGCCCAGTGCTGCATGGCTGGCCCGTTTTCCTTCAGACGCTGGGCCTGCTTCGCCGTCATCAGCGACTGAAAATGGTTGTGAAGATCTCGTGAAGAAAAATATCCAGTCAAATATAGCGCCCTTCTCTGAGGATAATACCAATGTATGTTCAAATCCAGAGGTTGATGGGTCAAACACTACAGCCAATGTGTCATCGTTTTGTTTGAGTTCCAAGTTGTGCTTGAAGCCGCTGTCATCTTGTGCCATGGATCAGCGGCTCAATTTTCAGGAGTGTTCCTGCAGCAATGCATCTGTGCTAACCAGGAAGGATGCAGCCACATCCTCAATGTCTGCTTGCTGGTAAGTAATTCACAACATGATCATCGTCATTATTATTATTATTATTATTATTATTATTATTATTATTATTATTATTGCGCTCGCTCGCTTTGAACGCAAGCGTAGTCCATACAGACTATTTATAGTAGTGATGGACTGAATTTTGCGTGTCGATTAGCTTTATCTATTGACAGTGTCCCTCGCCATCAGGCGAACCCACTCCGACTTCAGAGGTGTTATTATTATCATCATCATCATCATCATCATCATCAGCTTCGTTATCATTATCATCATTATCATCAGCTTCGTTATCATCATCATTGTCATCATCTTTATCATCATCATCATTATCATGGGTGGGTGGGTGTGTGGGAGGGTAAGTATGTGGGTGGGTGGGTAGGTACGTGGGTAAGTGTGTGGGTGGGTGGGTCCTCCTTTGTCTATTTTCTTCTTCTTCTTCTTCTTCTTCTTTTTCTTCTTCGTCTTCTGTGATCATCCGGAGTGGGTTTTTTTTCCAGACGTAATTGCGGTGTCTCGTTTTGCGCGTTTGGGCCAAAACCCTTAGGCCAACACATCCGACTTTTGCGTGCGTGTTTTAATCAGGTTAGCATTCCTGGGGGACTCTCACTGTTGTGGTGCCATCCACATCCCCAGCTGGTCAAGTTAGAACGGTCGAAGACTTCACGGTCCGTACTCAAGGAAGGCAAGGGCAGTCCATGGGCATTGCCAGGGTCCGACATGGGTTAAGTTCGCTCACTTGCTGCCCACATTCAAAGGGTGCTGTCCTCTTCTATGGGTATTGGTTGTAACCTCATTCATCATCATCATCATGTCGTCCCCGTGGTTAGTTTAGGACTCATCTTTCTGCCGAATCTCAGACTCTACCGTTTACTATGTGGCCTCACTTCACTGGTTGTTAAATTCAATTTACTTGACTGATAAACGAACTCTTTCGTTCTCCACCAGCCATCATTGCCCACTATTATAACTCAACTTCACGCATCTTTGACAACGCAACACAAGTGCAGTTTTTGACGATCTATTCCTCAAAAGTGTTTACAATGTTTACTCGTAATTGTACACAAAATTATGCAACACTTTATCACAAACCTACACCACATTTCTACACGAATACTATGATAGCGGCGTAATGCAGGCCATTGTTATCTTTCTTAGCGTGGTGCGTCCGCACACGACAACACACACGACTCGAATGCCCTTGTCACCTTCGCAAATTTGCTTATTTGCTCCGGCGACAATCTCGGTGTGCGCCAGGTAGGTCAAAACCAATGACAGTCACGTCCTTCCACGTGACCATCTTTCAACATGCCATGAGGTCCAATTCGACTCATAGCGGGCATTTTCCGCCATCCAGGGAGGCTTCCATAATTGCAGAGCCGACACATAGTGCTCTGGTGCTGGGCTCACCCAAGGAATCGCCACATCCTGCTAATAGCTGCTTTAATTCTACTTCAATGTTTTGGGCATTTCGTTCGCCACAGGCTACTCGCCCTACAAACCAGGAACGGTCAGTCTGCAGACGATTTCCACTCAGCGAGCTGTCGCTTCGGACTTCCACGTAATGGATTCCCTAGCCAAGCGTTCCACTTCGTGTTAATGAGACGTTTTTCTACCTTAGTCTGCAGGCGACATCCACTCTGCAGATTTTCACTTCGGACTTCCACGTAACGGATTCGCTAGCCAAGCGTTCCATTTCGTGTTAATAGGACGACATTCACTCAGTAAGCTTTCGCTTCGGACTTCCACGTAATGGATTCGCTAGCCAAGCGTTCGATTTCATGTTAATGAGACGTTTCTCTACATTTGACTATACTCACTCAGTGAGTTGTTTTTTTACAGATTCGCATCGTAACCATTGCGTGCGATTGGGACGCTTTTTCACCATTAGTAACGCTCACGAGCTAGGCTACATGTGCTGCCGGCTCAGCACCTTACCTCCATGCAGCAGAGAGCGAGTAACGGCCATGCCCTCTCATCTGGGGGATCCCTCATTTCCCTCTGGTGAGAGCCTTCGAACAAGTGTCTGAGCATGTTGCAGGCTCAGCATCTCACCTCCATTTTGCAGTGGTGAGTATCGGCCCGGCTCTCACATCCGGGGATATTGGCTTAGTGGCGTTCAGCCATATCCCCCAGCAGAGAGCCGTAGAATATTCGTCTGGACCAAAAATGTTGTGGCATCGTGCGCCTGATTCGGACTTTGTCTTCCTGTCATGAGTCTACCTGCAGAGCAGCAGGTGTGTGTTTCTCTTAGTCTGGTTCCTATCCCTAGTCTCTTCCGACATGTAGCTGTGCTACGGTCGGCATAGCTCTAGGGCAGAGGTTCCCAAATCACGGCCCGCGGGCCACTTATGGCCCGCGGGCCACTTGTGGCCCGCCAGCTGTCAGAAAGTGGCACGCGAGGCCTCGAGAAGTCATTTTCTGTAATGACCATTATAAAAAAAAAAAAAAAAAAGCAACGTTTCAGACTCACCGACAGTAACCTAGCCGCGCTTATGACTTTGGGCATCACAAATTTGTGCCCAGACATTTGATACACTGGCATCTGAACTGAAGTAACTGGTTATGAAGAATAGTTACAACTGTAAATTAATTACATTAATAGCGATTTTCGAAACTGATTTACAATTTAAGTTAAGAAAGGTGAGAATGATATTGCACGACTTTTAGAATTTTATAACGTTGTGGCCCGCTTAACTACCGAAAATAGTAGATATGGCCCTCTGCTTGAAAAGCTTGGGAACTACTGCTCTAGAGACTGGAACACGCGATCCGTCAACCACGGCAAGGTGGAGACACGTTAGAGGGGAGTCCTCGATTCTAATATGGTTTTTTCTTGATTTGCTCGCTGCTTTTCTCAGACATCTCATTTCACGTATCAGGATCTGTTATATGCACATACTTGACCAGCCTTAACATGTCTCTTCTGGACAGCGTGGCTCAGACGATGACCGACGTCCCCATCCTGGAGTCATCCTACACTCAAACAGAAGGTGCTGCCCGCGAATGTCGGACTAGCTCTGCCCTACAAATGATCGAAGTTAACCCGGCGGCCGGCCTCGTCACGACGGCCAACGTCAGCGTACAGGCGGAGATGGACGCCAGGAAGGTCTACCAGCAGACGGAGAAGCTGCAGCAGAAACACCAATCAGTCATGAAGCGACTGCAAAGGAAGTTTCTGGCAATAAGAAGGCGATGCCAGGTTGAAGGTACTCTAGCAGTTGACATTTTCTTTTTAGTGTTTTGGACACTCACCTTGCGTTGAATTTCGCTGAATTAGTTCGGAAGATGTCAGACCGATTGCCGCCGAATTACGACGAACTAGCTAAACTAGTTCGCGCAGGTTTGAGACTGTCTCTGAATTACGGCGAACTAGCTTGGCAGATTTGAGAGTGATTGTTTCAGAATGCTATCAGACTAGTTAGCAAATGTGGAACATATTTCCCCGCATGACGTTGAATTGGTTGAAGAAGTTGGGCAACTCTGAGACCAGTTGTTTCCGATTTACCATGAAGTATTTGGGAAGATCTGAGACCGATTGTCTCCCAGTTACATTGAATTTGTTGAACTAGTACGCCATATCTGAGACCGATCATCACTGAATGACGTTAAACTAATACGGCTTGTCTGAGACCGACTGTTTCCTGTTGACACTGAACTAGTGCAGATTGTCTCAGAACGATTGTTCCAGATTGACACTGAACTAGTGCAGATTGTCTCAGAACGATTGTTCCAGATTGACACTGAACTAGTGCAGATTGTCTCAGAACGATTGTTCCAGATTGACATTGAACTAGTACGGCTGTACAGGCTTGCGTTGAACTAATTGGGGAGGTCTGAGACCGATTACCTCCAATGTGAGCAGACATTTAAGTCATTGTGCCTTCCTTCGCGTGTGTGTCTCTGGGGTGGTTTGGCTGGAAGAGTACGACTTGACTGTCGCAGACATGGTTGTTGTGAAGGTCTATACTACTATAGTGTGTTTTTATAAATTAAGAACAGGTTATCCCCCCCCCCACCCCACCCCTTTATCTAGATCCTAGGGGTAGGACGGGGTTCGACACCTTCAATCTTCGTCTCGCTGAGTGAGGGAAAGACAGGTCGCCTATTCCTCCTTGGATATAGGCCTATAATATTAGATTGCCATGTTGCATTACATAGCCATGGCAATCTATTACATTTGGACATGTGAAGTGGCAACATTGTATTCCTGCCAGGTTACTACTGCGGGACGTGTTGTGTGACAACATTGTATTCCTGCCAGGTTACTACTGCGGGACGTGTTGTGTGACAACATTGTAGTCCTGCCAGGTTACTACTACGGGACGTGTTGTGTGACAACATTGTAGTCCTGCCAGGTTACTACTACGGGACGTGTTGTGTGACAACATTGTAGTCCTGCCAGGTTACTACTGCGGGACGTGTTGTGTGACAACATTGTAGTCCTGCCAGGTTACTACTGCGGGACGTGTTGTGTGACAACATTGTATTCCTGCCAGGTTACTACTGCGGGACGTGTTGTGTGACAACATTGTAGTCCTGTCAGGTTACTACTGCGGGACGTGTTGTGTGACAACATTGTATTCCTGCCAGGTTACTACTGCGGGACGTGTTGTGTGACAACATTGTAGTCCTGCCAGATTACTACTGCGGGACGTGTTGTGTGACAACATTGTAGTCCTGCCAGGTTACTACTGCGGGACGTGTTGTGTGACAACATTGTAGTCCTGCCAGGTTACTACTGCGGGACGTGTTGTGTGACAACATTGTATTCCTGCCAGGTTACTACTGCGGGACGTGTTGTGTGACAACATTGTAGTCCTGCCAGGTTACTACTGCGGGACGTGTTGTGTGACAACATTGTAGTCCTGCCAGGTTACTACTGCGGGACGTGTTGTGTGACAACATTGTAGTCCTGCCAGGTTACTACTGCGGGACGTGTTGTGTGACAACATTGTATTCCTGCCAGGTTACTACTGCGGGACGTGTTGTGTGAGAAGTGTATGGAAGGGATGACAACAAGTAGAAGGATATAAAGAAGAATGATGAGGAGGAGGAGGAGCAGGAGCAGGAGCAGGAGGAGGACGAGCAGGAGGCGCAGGAGGAGGACGAGGAGAAGGAGGAGGAGAAGGAGGAGAGGATATAAAAAAAACAATAAACAGACAGACAGACAAACAGACAGACAGACAGGCAGGCAGGCAGGCAAGCAGGCAGGCAGGCCGGTAGAAAGAAAGAAAGAAAGAAAGAAAGAAAGAAAGAAAGAAAGAAAGAAAGAAAGAAAGAAAGAAAGAAAGAAAGAAAGAAAGAAAGAAAGAAAGACAGGAAGAAAGACGTTTATGTTAGATATAAGTAAATAAGGTGAGACAGTTGAGCAGTCATGGCGCTTAATGCAAAGATATTAATTATCCTGTTAATATTTGATTAATTTTAATTAAGAATTTGTAACGGGTGCTGAAACATGCAGGTTGTTCACATTTCAGCAATGAGCCTCAAACATTCAGAGCGCCGCAAGAACGAGCTTCTGTGCAAATTGCAGCTCAGCCTGCCGACTCTACAGAAGGAGAAGAGTACCCTCCTAGCGGAGCGTGCTTCCATCGACAAGCAGTTTGAGCAGGAGAAAAAAAAGAACCGAGAGTTGGTCGGACGTTTGACCAGGCTGAACCAGCAGTTCTACCGTCTGGGTATGTGTGTCATAAATTAGGGCCATGACATGAACAGATCGACGGACCGATAGAGACTTACAGGCAGACAGAGAGTTGGTCGGACGTGAAACCAGACTGATCTAGCAGTTATTCAGACAGGTTATGAGCCTCATCAAGCAGACAGAGACACGAACAGATCGACGGATGGACAGAGACAGACAGAAAGAAATACAACCAACACAGAGTTGATAAGAAGCTAATTCGGCAGTTCTACAGACTGGATATGATTGATCAAGCAGACAAAACTATAAACAGACCGAATGACAAACAGTTTGACGTGCATCATTCAGTTAAATGCATTCATATAAGGTTCATTCATGTCATGTCATGTCATGTCATGTCATTCATTCATTCATTCAATCATTCATTCATTCAGTAGCATATACTTTGCAGAACCTCGCTCCCATAACAACCTTCCGGAAAATCTCTAGATCATAGGGAAGATGTCCCGCGTCCAATACACCCATCTGGAGATCATCCGACACATCCTGCACCCATCTCCTCCATGGAATATAACACCCCCCCCTCCCCCCCAATCCCATTATTGTTCACTACAAAGTTTCGTGACGTTTCAAGTGACCAAAAGTTTTCAATTTTCTTTGTTTTATCATTTTTAATAGCCAACCTTCTTTCAATATTTAACTTTTGAAGAATGGATACATTTATTCTTTTCTCTATCCAGATATTCTTAGAACTCGTCTATAACATTTATATTTAAGGACATTTGTGCTCTGTTCAGCTTGTTTAGTAAGTGTCAAGATCTCACAGGCGTATGTTACAATGGGAAAGATGCATGCTTTTTCCGATTCCATTTCAAAAACAAAAATTCCAATTTCGACCTCGTCTAACCTGCTTCATCAGCTGTGGTTATTGTTGAGGTACGTGGTTTTTGTGGGTTTATTAGCCCTAATTCTTGTCTTGTGAGTCCTATCTCGGACTGGTTATGTATCGTTTGTGTCTGTGACGTCAGCAGTGGTCGGCGGCTATCCTTTGTGCTCTTCTGTTGTTGTGGTTTTCTTTGTTGGTGTAGGCTCCTGGCTCGTCTGGCTGCAGTCCTTATAAGGACTTTTCGTTATCCCACTCCAGCTGGGGGATCGGTCGGCGGCTGTCTTTTGTGCATGTTTCCACTTGTTTTCTTTGTTGGTGCAGGCTCCTGGCTTGATTGTTTGCAGTCCTTAAAAGGACTTTTTATTTGGTCTTTTTGTCTCCTTTCTTGTGTAGTTTCTGTAGGACCTTTTCGACGTTTTCATTTTCCTCCTAACGCCTGTTTTCACTGTTGTGTTTGCGTATCTGCTGCCTAGCGTTTTCTTCCTCCGTGGTCAGCCATGGGACGATTTCACCGTCCTCGATATAGTACTCGAAGTCGGCCTCACAGTTGTAGTGTACTACTGGGTATACCATCGGTTTCCCCCGGAGTTTTTTAGGCTTCTTCTTTTCTTTTTCTTCCCAGCGCCTTCTGAATTCCTCGCGCTTGAGTTCCTCCTTGTCGACTGGGTATTCTGTGCCTCCTTCAGAGATCCGACGGTATAGTAGTTCCCTCTTGGGCGTTGTGGTTGGGCTGCTGGCTTTAGCTTGCTGTTCAGACTCGGTCTCTTGGGTTTCTTCTTGCGGTTTTTCTGTGAGTTCTTGTGTGGCTTCTGTTGGTTTGTTTTGAAAGAGTTCCATTTCAGCTCTATGCAGTTCTCTTTCGGTCTTGATCATTTGTAGGATTTCTTCGTTCTCCTTCTTCATCTCAGCCATGCGCTGAATCTCTTGTTTGATGTTGAGCTGGATTTCTTTCATGTCGGCCAGCAGCTTCTCATTATCGCTGGTCGGAGTCGTCGTCAGCAGTGCCTTGACTTGTTTCTTCAACTCGTCTATCTGCTTTTGAAGTAGATCTCTTTCAGCTTGTGCTATACCCGTGGCTGTCTCGCCCCTCCGCATTGCTTCCTTGAATGGTGTCTTTGTGATGGTGGCGATCTTTAAGACGTCTCTGTGTCTTTGCAGGTACGGACAGCCCAGGTATCTTGCTCCATGTTTGCCCAAGCAGTTGGCGCACTTTCTTTTGTTGTTGGGTGCTCGGAAGTCCGTGTCCAGCTTGGCCAGCGGACACTCCTTGAAGGCGTGGTGATCGGCGCAGTATCGACAGATTTCCGTCTTACTGCGACATGTTGCTCTGCTGTGGCCGGCCCTCTGGCATCTTGAACATTGATTGACTCTTGGGATGAATCTCTCTGGCTGTTGAGTTTTCTTGCTGATTGATACTGTGATCGGCATTTCGCTGCCCTCCGACGTCACTACTGCCAAGGTTGTAGGTATCTTGGAGTAGGTGAGAAGCCGCTCCGCCTTCAAAAATCGGATGTGAAGATTCTCTTCACGTAGCTGCTTCATGATTTCTTCATCTGTCATCTCCACATGAATTCGCTTGACAACCCATCGGACTGTTTTTGAGTCGGTGTTTCCGACTCTGGTGTCTTTCTCCTCTTTCTTATCTGCTGTCTTGATTCTTGACTGTGTTGGGCTGTCAATCTTCTCCCTCGTAGTAGCTTCAGTAATAGCTGTAGTATCAGGCTCTTTTATGCAGCTAGCAGGTGGGCCCTCGACGTTCTTCTTCTTGTTGTCGGCTCCCACGCCGCACATCTTGGCAACAGCGTGTTTCTTGTTGTTGGACTTTGCACGTGACATTTTCCCGCTGATCAGGCTTCTTGACAGAATAATGCGACTTGACTTGTTAGCGCTCGCAGTGCGAATGAACATGCATGCTCTTAAAAATCATGTTTTTGTAGCTCTGCATGTCCCACGTCACCGTTTATTCAGTTGTTTTAGTTTTTGAAGAGTAATGTTTAATCTTCTTTGAATACATTACACACCAGTCGCCCCAACATGCTAACGCTGGCACCTATCTATAGGGTGTATTTTAATTACTGCAGTGTTTGAAAATATTGCCGGTCCAAGTTTTGTATTCACCCTCTGTAAAGTTCATGCATCATAACAGGTAAATGCAAAACTTGGACCGGAATTATTTTCGAACGCTGCAGTCATTAAAAGTGCACTCTATATTTCTTCTCGTGAACAGGGCAGATCCAACAGCCGCCATCGCATCCACCTGCTCATTGGAAGCAACATTACCAGCAGACGACCTACCAGTCGTCCAGCGCCAGCCGTCTGCCCAATGAGCAGACATCCCAGCAGCAACAGAAGACCAGTGGAACACAGAGTCAGCACTCCAATCTGCAGCAGCCGGGACAACAGCCGCACCCGAACCAACCACCCCAGATACAGCACAAAATGCCGCAGCAGTCGACTCTCTTGCAGAATCAAATTCGACCAAGTGCTTACGCGTCGTCCGCATCCCAGCAGCAGAATCTGCAACAGCAACAACAACATTATTATCATCAACCGCAGCAACAGCCGCAGCCGCAACAACAACAGCCGCAGCAAATGTTTCACCAGCAAGGGTTGCCTGTCTTTCAACTTTTCAACAACAAATCGTTTTGCCAACCTTATCTTGAAGCTTATCAGCAGCAACAACAACAGCAGCAGCAACAACAGCAACAGCAGCAGCAGCAACAACAGCAGCAAATCCATCAACAAAAGATGCAACAATAGAGAGCCTTGGTGTCCACTCGGAGGGCATCACCAACGCTAGTATAACGTGTTTACATATGTCTCTCCCCCATTAATTTAGCTTTATGACTGCCCATCACAATGGGAAATAGGTGTGGAGGCTTTCCCTGGCTTGGCAAATTAATATAAGAATATTGCGCGATGCAAATAGTAATTGTGTGGCGGCTTTCCCTAACTTCCGCATGCATATAAGAAAGTTAACATGATATAAATAGTTTATTATATGGCGGTTTTCCTAGCTTTCCACATTCATACTAGAAAGTTCCACATTACTGTAAGACATTTACATGTTATAAACAGTCAACTTTCTCGTGGTTTTCCCCGAAGTTTCACGGTCATGCAAGAAGGTTTCATGATATAAATATAATGTCTGTCGGATTTCTCAAACTTCCCGCATTATCATAAGACAGATGATTTAAACTGTATATTGGTGGTGGTGTTCCTTAACTGGATAAGGAAGTTACATGATATAAATAGTATACTGCCGGTGACTTTCCTTACCTTAGCTTTATAAGTAAGTTGTACGATATAAATACGGATTAGAATAATTGACCCAGTTGTCCAGGTCGACGTAGCCTCAAACTGATACCAGGAAATGCCTAGGGAGGTATAGGCGACTGGGGTGATACAGATCACATGACCACCGAGTGCTGTTGTGTCCACACAAATGTGCGTCTAGAACCATAAGTCCAGTGTGCCCGAAGGCGCGTAGATAGGGACCTTTTAAAACAATCGTCCGGGAGAAGTTTCCTGCTAGGGGCTGTGATGTGATAGAGCCATCATATTGTGTAGGTCTGGACGCACGGAGAAATAGGTGGCTAGTTTTTCTCTCACTTCCGCGGGCGACGAGTTGGGGTGTGGAACCCATGGCTGACCTTGTCTATGACATTATAAGCTCAGATTACTATCAACTTAGCTAGCGCCCGCAGAAAGGGTTCCTTATATGATGGTATATGTCTTGGGTGGGGAGGGGGGTCCCCTCTGTGTACAATAATATAGGAAAGTTACATTATATAAATAACATATTGTGGCTAATTTCTCTTGGAATTAATGGTGGCGTTTTGGTGCGTGTGAAAGCGCGAACTTGAAGCTTTTTTCGGTGGGCCAACTGAGCAGTTAGCGCGCGTACATAAGGACATCTATATACAGAAGCCACACGCAATGTGTTGCATCACTTATTGCCTGGCATATTTCGCTGCATCTCGTCAGGTGCATACTGCAGAGTTATATATCATGTGAAGTGGATAAATGAATAATACTTTAGCTGAAACAATTAAAACACATTTTCAAAGGGTTTTGTTCGAAAGGGAAGCATTTGCTATCTCCACGGTAGTTTCAAACTTAACACAGGCTCTTTTTGTTTGCATAAAAACCGACTGGAACCGTTAAATTGCTAAAGCCTCGTGCAGCATGTTGTTTTAGGACAGTCAGGTACCTGCTGTTTAAATGTTTTCCCCCATTCATGTCAGACAACGATTGCCACGGTTAGGCACTGGCTAACACGCATGCCTGCCGACCTGAGGCAATATATTCGAATCTTCATGGAGGCCAACTTTTAAACTGAGTTGGGTTCTCATGTCCTCACAGCTTAACTGCGTGCCAGGAAATGTCGTGAGAAGTATAGGCGGTCGGCGTGATGTTGACCACATGACCCATATTGCTCTATTAACGTCTGGGGATAACTGTGGGGCTGGCACTATATGCCGAATACAAGGCATGTACAGGGATATTTTACCTGTACGTCATATAGCCACGACAAGGCATGTACAGGGATATTTTACCTGTACGTCATATAGCCACGACAATATCGCCTACCAGCAGCACCATAAACTGCCAGTGTGTATTGCATGCTGATTTTATGTATCCCCTTGTTTTTGTATGATTGTGGTAAATATGTTTGCTTACCAAGGCAGTGTTCCGGGTTTAAACCATGATAGTGGAAGGATTCTTTTTTCCCCACCAACACCATTCGGGGGGGGGGGGGGGGGGGCCGCGGCACTGAATTGGGTCCCGCGTATTTTTCATAATTTTTCTGGGAACTGTTTGTGGAGAAAATGAGGCAGAGGAATGTAACTGGGTCTGCATGTCATTATGTCATGGCCTATATATAACATGAGATGGCCTAACACTTCACACCCAAACATCTGTTTCTTCTAAGGGACTATAGTGTACTCCTGTTTTTGTGGTATTTGCACCAGAACGGCTAAAACCTCACGTCTGTGACCCACTAGTATTCTTCCAAGAATTTCAGAATGGAAAGATCGGTTGCATTTTGGTATATTCTTTCAAGAATTACAGAATGGAAATATCGTTTGCAATTTTGGCATATTCTTTCAAGAATTGCAGAATGGAAAGATCGTTTGGAGTTTGGTATTTTCTTTCACTAATTACAGAATGAAAAGATCTTTTGGGATTTGGCATATTCTTTCATCAATTTCAGAATGAAAAGATTGTTTGCAGTTTTTGCAGACATTGCGTCATTGCATTCAGATGCTTAGTTGCCTCGACAGCTTTCGTACTCTACGTACGTTATTTTTTGTTGATTAGATTTGTGAAGGCATTTCTCATCTGTGCATGGTAACTGATCAAGTTGTTGGTTGAACATATTCTTCATTCACTGCCATACTCCACGGAACATGATGCCGGGTCCCGGTAATCTTCCTTTACCCTCTCTAGCTCTATAAATTATAGTACAGTTCCAGGTAATCTTCACTTACCCTCTCTAGCTCTATAAATTATAGTACCGTTCCAGGTAATCTTCACTTACCCTCTCTAGCTCTATAAATTATAGTACAGTTCCAGGTAATCTTCACTTACCCTCTCTAGCTCTATAAATTATAGTACAGTTCCAGGTAATCTTCACTTACCCTCTCTAGCTCTATAAATTATAGTACAGTTCCAGGTAATCTTCACTTACCCTCTCTAGCTCTATAAATTATAGCACAGTTCCAGGTAATCTTCACTTACCCTCTCTAGCTCTATAAATTATAGTACCGGTCCAGGTAATCTCCACTTACCCTCTCTAGCTCTATAAATTATAGTACAGTTCCAGGTAATCTTCACTTACCCTTTCTAGCTCTGTTAATTATAGTACCGGTCCAGGTAATCTTCACTTACCCTCTCTAGCTCTATAAATTATAGTACCGGTCCAGGTAATCTCCACTTACCCTCTCTAGCTCTATAAATTATAGTACAGTTCCAGGTAATCTTCACTTACCCTTTCTAGCACTATTAATTATAGTACCGGTCCAGGTAATCTTCACTTACCCTCTCTAGCTCTATAAATTATAGTACAGTTCCAGGTAATCTTCACTTACCCTCTCTAGCTCTATAAATTATAGTACAGTTCCAGGTAATCTTCACTTACCCTCTCTAGCTCTATAAATTATAGTACAGTTCCAGGTAATCTTCACTTACCCTCTCTAGCTCTATAAATTATAGTACTAGGTTATGGTAATCTTAAACTGCCTTCTCTGACTCTATAAATTATTATACCGTGTCTCGGTCATCTTTACTTACCTTCTCAGACTCTCTAAGTTATCATGTCATGTTCCAGTTATCTTTATTCACCTCTCACACACTATAAACTGCCATGCCATATCGCAGTAGTGGAGATTCTCTCCCTCTCTCCCTCCCTCTCTCCTCTCTCTCTCTCTCTCTCTCTCTCTCACTCTCTCTCTCTCTCTCTCTCTCTCTCTCTCTCTCTCTCTCTCACACACACACACACACATATACACACACACTTTTAAAAGCACATTGCTGGTCTCAAAAATCTTGATTTACCTTTTCACCCACTCTTAAGTATCATCCGGATTAGCATAATCTTGAATCATTATTTCACACATGCTGAAGAGTCATGCCATGTCCCACATATATCGATTCACTCTCTCACGCTCTCTAATACACCATGCCCGATCCCAGTAAACATGATTCATCAACGACTATCACCATGCATCACTGGGTGATTGAAAGAGTTCAGTAATGATCTTTAATCCATGTGGAACCCACCTGATGGTGGTATACTGAAAATTAAACCACTCAGTTCTTTATTTGGTATGCGCCTCACCATGGTCAGTGCAGTTGATCAGCAATGGATATTAAAGATTTGCACGGACATTTGTGAAGATTTGTGCTGACATTCTTGCAGATCAGCGCTACTTTTTTTTTTCTTCCAGAAATCACAAATTGTCGAACACTGTAACAGTCCGTATCTTTAATTCAGCAGGGAATACGTGAATGGATTTGATCGAAAATAGCGAGTTAGATGGTTTGGTCACGTAATGAGACTACCTCTAGACCAGTGGTTCTCAATATTTTTAGGCCCATGCACCCCTTCATCATATGTTCAGAATGTCGCCCCCTCCCCCTCTCTTTCGTATTTCCTCCTTATAAATCCCCCCTACACAGTATACGTAAAAATATAAGCTAAATTTAATAACGCATACTAAAACAAGTCTAGACGTCTACATAAAACGTGATTTGCAGGTCTACTTACGTTATAAAACGAATTTCAGAAGAGCGAGAAGTACAGAACCGTAAAGTATGGAGGGAATAACAATATCAAGTAATCGGTTCTTGTATTAACGCCATCTTGAAATAATCTTAATTCCTCCTCCCCCCCCCCTTGCCCCCCTCTCCGGAAACCCCAAAGTTCCCTCCCAGTTGCGCCCTTCCTCCGGAAGCCGTTGGCTTAATGTGGGGTGTCGGGTTTAGTGAGCGCCACCCACATTCGGCGCTAACAGGAAGCAGGTAGAACCGTCTAATTTCAGTCATATGCTCAGTCATATCTGACTAAGACCGGGCACTAAATGAATACTGACATATTTTTCCAATACATATTATAGATTATTGGGCAGAATACTTCTCTATGAACCCGCGTGGCAAAGTCGTTAAACCGCCTTCCTAGCGCTCTAAAGGTCGTGGGTTAGATTTCAGACTCCACCATTTGATTCAACGGTGCAATTTTCAAGGAGACTTCTGGGGGTCACCGCTGTAGCTTCAGAGTTCGTGCTTTGTGCGCTGCCTTCATCGGGCAGCCCTGCGGAAAGAGACCGACCCATGTACGAGTTTGTAAGCCGGTGCAATGAAGTTGATCGTATCGCCTGTAGACCCCTTTAGACAGAACATCTTTGTTTCCCTCAACTGTTGATACTTTTTTTTTTAGTGACCCGTCCATATTCTGCTCTGTCATGATCGCTCTTGTTTATTTTTTTTAAGTAACATGTCAACCTCAGTAATGAAATGTTATCTTTCCAACTGGGATTTCCCCTCTTGTCTAATCATTTTATCGCGTAATTTCAAGAAGGGATTAGATTGTGGATGTTTCCCTCTGAATCTAGTTGGTTTAACGCGGTATTTGAAGAAGGGATACAACTGTAGGTTTTGTTCCCTCAGTCTATTCAGTTTATCGTGTTATTTGAGGAAGGCATAAAATTGTGGGACGGCGAGGGATCTGAGTTGTGTGGGCCATGAATCAATGGAAAATATAAACTGTTTAATGGCTCCAATGAAAGTCAATAATCCTAAATTAGATTTGACATTGATAGTAATTTCTATACTCTAGCCACAATTTTGTTCACTTATCATTTTTATATGTTTTGTCAATTGTATTTTCCTAATGCTGCAATAAAGTCAGTGACATTTTACAACAGTCTTGGTTGATTTACTGACGTTTTACAACATTCTTGGTTGATTTACTGACATTTTACAACAGTCTTAGTTGATTTACTGACATTTTACAACAGTCTTGGTTGATTTACTGACATTTTACAACAGTCTTGGTTGATTTACTGACATTTTACAACAGTCTTGGTTGATTTACTGACATTTTACAACAGTCTTGGTTGATTTACTGACATTTTACAACAGTCTTGGTTGATTTACTGACATTTTACAACAGTCCTGGTTGAAATACTGACATTTTACAACAGTCTTGGTTGAAATACTGACATTTTACAACAGTCTTGGTTGAAATACTGACATTTTACAACAGTCTTGGTTGAAATACTGACATTTTACAACAGTCTTGGTTGAAATACTGACATTTTACAACAGTCTTGGTTGAAATACTGACATTTTACAACAGTCTTGGTTGAAATATTGACATTTTACAACAGCCTTGGTTGAAATACTGACATTTTACAACAGTCTTGGTTGAAATACTGACATTTTACAACAGTCTTGGTTGAAATACTGACATTTTACAACAGTCTTGGTTGAAATACTGACATTTTACAACAGTCTTGGTTGAAATACTGACATTTTACAACAGTCTTGGTTGAAATACTGACATTTTACAACAGTCTTGGTTGAAATACTGACATTTTACAACAGTCTTGGTTGAAATACTGACATTTTACAACAGTCTTGGTTGAAATACTGACATTTTACAACAGTCTTGGTTGAAATACTGACATTTTACAACAGTCTTGGTTGAAATACTGACATTTTACAACAGTCTTGGTTGAAATACTGACATTTTACAACAGTCTTGGTTGAAATACTGACATTTTACAACAGTCTTGGTTGAAATACTGACATTTTACAACAGTCTTGGTTGAAATACTGACATTTTACAACAGTCTTGGTTGAAATACTGACATTTTACAACAGTCTTGTTGAAATACTGACATTTTACAACAGTCTTGGTTGAAATACTGACATTTTACAACAGTCTTGGTTGAAATACTGACATTTTACAACAGTCTTGGTTGAAATACTGACATTTTACAACAGTCTTGGTTGAAATACTGATATTTTACAACAGTCTTGGTTGAAATATTGACATTTTACAACAGTCTTGGTTGAAATACTGACATTTTACAACAGTCTTGGTTGAAATACTGACATTTTACAACAGTCTTTGTTGAAATACTGACATTTTACAACAGTCTTTGTTGAAATACTGACATTTTACAACAGTCTTGGTTGAAATACTGACATTTTACAACAGTCTTGGTTGAAATACTGACATTTTACAACAGTCTTGGTTGAAGTACTGGCACTTTACATCAGTCTTAGTTGAATTATTGGCATTGGAAAGAGTGCATAAAAGATAGTTACATCACCCCCAATACTTCACTGAGGCTAATGGAGAAGAAAAGAAGAGGGAGAAACAGAACTCTCTGAGTATTTGACAGCTATATACACTTATGTATCGAAGGAGTCTGTGAGGAGTCTGAAAGCTGTTCCTTATTCTCCCCAGTGGAGTTGGTAGAAAACGATACAAAAAATACTTTTCAGTCAACACCCTTAAACATATAGATTCTCCGCGCTGTTTTTACTTAAACCAATGTCTTCTTAAGATACTTCTTTATTTTATTATGAATTCTTTACCGTATGATCTTGAGGAGAACCTAAGTTATACGCTATATTAAGCTAACAGTTCTGTAGATTTCACAATAAACTACTTTTGGCTTTTTAGGCAGCATGAAGAACATCGGTGTTTACAGGTCCTTGGGAGTGTATCCAGTATTATTCGTGTCTTTATCCATTTCTGTGATTATGTCAGTGCCGAATCTGGATAGAGATTGTATCATATTTCCGTTGTTATCTTGTCAAGAAACGCCATGAAAGTTTGGAGAGAACAATAATGGAGGGTTATATGCCCGGAAAGAGAGGAAGATGACAGCTAAAGAGAAGATGGATGCAGGATGTGGCAGATGATCTCCAGATGGGTGTATGAAATGACCGAGAAATTTTCCGGAAAGTTATTATGGGAGCGAGATTCTGCAAAGGACATGCTACTGAACGAATTAATGAATCTTGTCAATACCTGCAACCTTTCATCGTTTCATCCTTTCAGTTGCATTCTCTGCTTCAGCTTTTAGTATACTTGGGCTAACATGACCATATGTGGTCTCTTTGTGTTACCTTTGTTATTCCAGATCAGCTATTCATTATCTTTTTTTTCCGCATATCCTTTACAGGCCATTGGTTTCTGATTAAAATGCAAAGAATACCATGGACAGACAGAAAAACACATGACCAAGTACTACAGGAGACAAATGAAAATCGTTAATTGATTAGAGGAATTAGATGTAGACAGTCAAAATTTTTTGGACATTATGAGAAGAAATGGATTGGAGAACTTAGTGACAACTGGCAAGATCGAAGGGAACAGACCAAGAGGAAGACCGAGAGGAAAATACCTGGATGGCTTGGCCATATGTCATGGACGAGACAGGAACACTGAGCTGATCCACGACTCTGGTGATCGAGTGAAATGGCGATTCATGACCGCGCACGCTTTCCGGCATGGCACATGATTGATTGATTGATTGATTGATTGATTACAGGACATTGCAGTCAACACCATCATTTTTTCAGCTGCTGTTGATGTCTTGGCAAGTTTTACGTTCAGTAGTTTGCCATTGCTTTCTGAACGACCGGCTCACATACATCCATAAGTAACCAGCGAGACGCGATCCGCTGCCGAATCTCGCGCAGCTATGTTCAATGCGTGAATATACGGGATTACGAACAACGTCCTTAACACCGTCGCCAGGGAGACGGGATTTCATTATATCAGTAGGAAATAAAACAGTCAGGTGTGTGTGATTCTTGCGAAAACTGAGAGATTGTAAACACAGACAGAGTGACATACTTTACAACTAACTCTAATATTTTTTTTAACTTCGCATATCCTTTTTACAGGACATCGCTGTCAACAGCAGCATCTTTCAGCTGTCTGTTGATTTCTTGGCAAGATTACGCTCAGTAGTTTGCCATTGCTTTCTGAGCGGCCGGCTCAGTATCCCGCAAGTCACCAGCGGGGGACGAACCGCTCCCAGTTCTCGCCTGCTACTAGACTCTGCGTGATAAACGGGATTACGGAGAAAGTGGTGTAATCCCTCGACCAGAAAGACCGGCAACTCTAATATGACAAACGGAAATCAGTGGCGGGGGGATCTCTACAATCTCTCTAAAAATATCCCCCAAAAAATAATAAAATAAAAATAAGCATGCTACCTCAAAAAGAACGGCGCAACAATTATACTTATCATCCCTTAGAAAACACAAACCGATCTAAAGAAACACATTAAACTGGAGAATTTTATAACATTAAAACACACATCCTTCGTTGTTAGGAAGGCGGTACACTTCTCCTACACATTATACCAGTTTTATCATCTAGAATTTTATCGTCTTTGCATCTGACGTAATCGTTTCCTGTTATATGTATTTTCTACTTTGTAAGTCTGTTGTATTTTCTTGCACTCCTTTTGTGTTTTTGTTTTATTTCTATTTAATTTCCTGACAGTTTGTCTGCATCCATATTTCTTTTGCAGCTCTGCTCGTATGGTGTATTTCTTCGTCTACTAATGCGGATCCTGAAGTGTTCTGAACTTTCTTACTTTGTGTAATGTTGTTTAAGATTGCATTAGTCACCAGCGGTTGCTTGTTCTTAATTTCTGTCAATGGTGAGTTGGAACTTGATGTTTGTATATTTATTTTTACAAGCTCCAATTGTCTGTCAATGGTGTGTTTTAGTGTGATGTTTGTATATTTATTCTTACAAACTCCAATTGTCTGTCAATGGTGTGTTGGAGTGTGATGTTTGTATATTTATTCTTACAAACTCCAATTGTTTGTCAATGGTGTGTTGGAATGTGATGTTTGTATATTTATTCTTACAAACTCCAATTGTCTGTCAATGGTGTGTTTTAGTGTGATGTTTGTATATTTATTCTTACAAACTCCAATTGTATGTCAATTGTGTGTTGGAGTGTGATGTTTGTATATTTATTCTTACAAACTCCAATTGTCTGTCAATGGTGTGTTGGAATGTGATGTTTGTATATTTATTCTTACAAACTCCAATTGTTTGTGAATGGTGAGTTGGAATGTGATGTGTGTATATTTATTCTTACAAACTCCAATTGTTTGTCAATGGTGAGTTGGAATGTGATGTGTGTATATTTATTCTTACAAACTCCAATTGTTTGTCAATGGTGAGTTGGAATGTGATGTGTGTATATTTATTCTTACAAACTCCAATTGTTTGTCAATGGTGAGTTGGAATGTGATGTGTGTATATTTATTCTTACAAACTCACATTTTGCTCTAACTGTTTCCTCTGTATGTGCTGTAGCGAAGGGGTCACGAACGCAATCCCATATGCAACATACAAATGACAGCTGCCAGCGATTTGGAAGCAGATTGTCTTGCGATGGTTTTCAATGATATAAGTGCCACTCGTTCAAACATCAACCGCAAACTACTGAACGTAAACTTGCTAAAACATCACAAACAGCCTAAACGTAAATGTCGGGGCTGCTGCAACGGCTTGTAAAGGATATGGAACTAACTTAACTGTCTCCTCTGGATTTTCACATCGAAATTGTTCTATTCAGTCAAATTTCAGCTATTATCTTCTTATAGTCCATGCCGTGTGGCGTTGGTCATCGTGTCTGTCCAATCATTTCTGATGTTCCTCTTGGTTATGACGTCAAATTGTCCAGTTTCTTTGTTCGTCCTCTGTCTCCCCTTCCCTCCAACTTTCACATTGTGACGACATTATGTGCACAATCAGCTACGTACTTGTATTTTATTGCGACCAGCTATAGTTGACTGAAGTCGGGTAGCTTCAATGTTGATATGCCTACCTGAGACCACCTTGATGTATTCAGTCCCGTAGTTTTAATGTTTATTTGTATTTTTATACCAACGGTATTGTACTCCAAGTTGATATCTGCTTCTAGCTTTGTTCTGGCGTTTGTCTTGCTCATTCATTCATTGATTCATTCGGTAGCATGTCCTTTGCAGAACCTCGCTCCCATAACAACCTTCCGGATAACTTCGCGGTCATAAGCAAGATGTCCCGCGTCCGATACACCCATCTAGAGATCATCTGCCACATCCTGCACCCATCTTTTTTTTGGCTTTGTCTTGCTAGAGTGTATAAATAAGCATTCTGCACCCATCTTTTCTTTGGCTCACTCTTGCTAGAGTGTATAAATAAGCATTCTGCACCCATCTTTTCTTTGGCTTTGTCTTGCTAGAGTGTATAAATAAGCATTCTGCACCCATCTTCTCCTTGGCCTTGTCTTGCTAGAGTGTGTACATAAACATCATGCAGCCATCTTCTCCTTGGCTTTGTCTTGCTAGAGTATGTACATAAGCATCCTGCAGCCATCTTCTCTTTGGTCGTGTCTTGCTACAGTATGTAAATAAGTAAAATGCCTTTTAACACGCGCGCACTGGACATACAATGGTGCCGGACCCATAATTTTATGGACCAGTGGCACTCGGTGGGTGATGTGTCACGCCGGTCCCTTTACTTCTCAAGACATTTCCTGTTATCCGTTTTTGGCTGGGTCGATCTGGGAGTCGGAGATAATGTTGAAAAATCCGAATTTGTCCAGCTGCAGATGGAACCGTAACCTCCGGGTCGGCATGAGAGTGCCTAGCCACTGCGCCACAATCGCATTGACGGGATTTTAAAACAACATAAAAATAAGACAGAGAAAATACCACTTGATTTATATTTGTGTATTACATTCGTACATGGATACAAAACTCGCCAGCTAACGTGTACATTTGTCACTGTAAAAGTCAGATTTATATAACAATTTTGTGCACACAGAAGTCATTGATATAGTAGTTATCTTTGTCCGGGGCGCTATCAGTGCATTGGACTGTCGCTATTCTGTCGTTATGGAGTCGCTTCGGTTGCTAAATTATAAGTTTGCCCAGTATCATCCCGATAACAATCGCCGTTAGACAACTCAAGATTGTGATAATCCCTCGGCAAAGGTCGCAGAACATTGAAGATAGGCCGTGTGGTTTCTGGTTTGAGGGTTCTGTGTGTGTCCGTTGCAATATCATCTTTCTCTGTTAGCAATGAAAGGAAAAGAAGACATCATTATCTGTCAGTCATGAACAAATTAGATTAGAAGCAACAGAGACGTGATTGCTGGGGAGGACGTTGCGAATACCTTAGACTGCCAGAGTAACTAATAACAATTATCTGGAAAAGGCTAATAAAACGAAAACATTTTATTAAACTATAAGAAAGTAACAAACGGCATCCTTTGATCAAATGATGTGAACAAAGACGTTGGAAAACATTGTGACAATTGCAAATACATCAGTGGGAAACGAGGCAGAGGCAGACCGAGATAAATGATGCTGGGTGGACTGAGGCGGCGACATGGAGGAGTATCGTTAGCAGAATCAATCCAGAGTACAAAGAACCGAGGTATTTGAGGAAACATTGACACCTATGCTGGTTAGTAAGGCAAATAATGATGATGATTCTGTCCATAAAGTTTAATAAATATTATTAGAAACACAAAACCGTGTAAATGAAATGTGTATGGCCTGTTTTACAAATATTAGAAAGATTGACTATGAGCAGGGACATGGGCAGGAAGCTGAAGACAAGGACGGTGGTGTTTTTTTAGAAGAATGTTGAGAATATCGTGGGCACAGATTAATGTTAGGGACATCATGGACATAGAGAAAGATGAGGATATCGTGGACAGAGAGAATGTTGAGAACATCGTGGACAGAGAGAATGTTGAGGATATCGTGGACAGAGAGAATGTTGAGGATATCGTGGATAGAGAGAATGTTGAGGACATTGTGGACAGAGAGAATGTTGAGGTCATCGTGGACAGAGAGAATGTTGAGAACATCGTGGACAGAGAGAATGTTGAGAACATCGTGGACAGAAAGAATGTTAAGAACATCGTGGACAGAGAGAATGTTGAGGATATCGTGGACAGAGAGAATGTTGAGGATATCGTGGACAGAGAGAATGTTGTGGATATCGTGGACAGAGAGAATGTTGATGATATCGTGGACAGAGAGAATGTTGAGGACATCGTGGACAGAGAGAATGTTGAGGACATTGTGGACAGAGAGAATGTTGAGAACATCGTGGACAGAGAGAATGTTGTGGATATCGTGGACAGAGAGAATGTTGTGGATATCGTGGACAGAGAGAATGTTGTGGACATTGTGGACAGAGAGAATGTTGAGGACATTGTGGACAGAGAGAATGTTGAGAACATCGTGGACAGAGAGAATGTTGAGGACATCGTGGACAGAGAGAATGTTGAGAACATTGTGGACAGAGAGAATGTTGAGGACATTGTGGACAGAGAGAATGTTGAGAACATCGTGGACAGAGAGAATGTTGAGGACATCGTGGACAGAGAGAATGTTGTGGACATTGTGGACAGAGAGAATGTTGTGGACATTGTGGACAGAGAGAATGTTGAGGACATCGTGGACAGAGAGAATGTTGAGGACATCGTGGACAGAGAGAATGTTGAGAACATTGTGGACAGAGAGAATGTTGAGAACATCGTGGACAGAGAGAATGTTGAGAACATCGTGGACAGAGAGAATGTTGAGGACATCGTGGACAGAGAGAATGTTGAGAACATCGTGGACAGAGAGAATGTTGAGGACATCGTGGACAGAGAGAATGTTGAGAACATCGAGGGCAGAGAGAATGTTGAGGACATCGTGGACAGAGAGAATGTTGAGAACATCATGGACAGAGAGAATGTTGAGGATATCATGGACAGAGAGAATGTTGAGAACATCGAGGGCAGAGAGAATGTTGAGGACATCGTGTACAGAGAGAATGTTGAGGATATCGTGGACAGAGAGAATGTTGAGGACATCGTGGACAGAGAGAATGTTGAGGATATCGTGGACAGAGAGAATGTTGAGGACTTCGTGGACAGAGAGAATGTTGAGGACATCGTGGACAGAGAGAATGTTGAGAACATCGTGGACAGAGAGAATGTTGAGAACATCGTGGACAGAGAGAATGTTGAGAACATCGTGGACAGAGAGAATGTTGAGGACATCATGGACAGAGAGAATGTTGAGGATATCGTGGACAGAGAGAATGTTGAGAACATCGTGGACAGAGAGAATGTTGAGAACATCGTGGACAGAGAGAATGTTGAGAACATCGTGGACAGAGAGAATGTTGAGGACATCATGGACAGAGAGAATGTTGAGGACATCGTGGACAGAGAGAAAGTTGAGGACATCGTGGACAGAGAGAATACTGAAATCATCGTGGACAGAGAGAATGTTGAGAACATCGTGGACAGAGAGAATGTTGAGAACATCGTGGATAGAGAGAATGTTGAGGACATCGTGGATAGAGAGAATGTTGAGGACATCGTGGACAGATAGAAAGTTGAGGACATCGTGGACAGAGAGAATGTTTAGAACATCGTGGACAGAGAGAATGTTGAGAACATCGTGGACAAAGAGAATGCTGAGAACATCTTGGACAGAGAGAAAGTTGAGGATATCGTGCACAGAGAGAATGTTGAGGATATCGTGGACAGAGAGAATGTTGAGAACATCGTGGACAGAGAGAATGTTGAGAACATCGTGGACAGAGAGAATGATGTTGAGAATATCGTGGACAGAGAGAATGTTGAGAACATCGTGGACAGAGAGAATGTTGAGAACATCGTGGACAGAGAGAATGCTGAGAACATCGTGGACAGAGAGAATGTTGAGAACATCGTGGACAGAGAGAATGTTGAGAACATCGTGGATAGAGAGAATGTTGAGAACATCATGAACAGAGAAGAAAAGAAGAAACGACGCTGGGAGCATTAATAAGTCACCCATAAAAATTACATCATCATCATCACGTGCCCAGCCGATAAGCGTGGACGGTCATGTTTCGCCATCTCACACGATCACCAAAGTCGTGGATCAGCTCTATGTTCTTGTCTCGATGTCAAGTGACCAAGCCATCCAGATATTTACTTCTCTGCCTTCCTCTTGTTCTTTCCCCCTTAATCTTGTCAGTTGTCACCAAGTTCTCTAATTTATTTCTTCTCATACCGTGTCCAAAAAATGTTGACGGCTTACGTCTAATTTCTCTAATCAATTTACGGTTTTCATTTGTTTCTTGTAGGACTTGCTCATTAGTTTTTCTGTCTGTCCAGGATATTCTTTTCATTTTCCACAGAAACCTCGTTTCCACTGCCATTACATGTTTTTCATCATGTCTGCTCATTGTCCACGTTTCACATTAATACAAAATTACAGGTTCAACACTTTTTTCTCGTTGCACGTGACATCTTTGTATTGGTTAGTTAAAAAACTACAAGAGAATGACCAAAATATTTAAAAAAATGCGCGGAGAACTTTAGCAGAAGATGCGGTTACAAATAAGCCTCATGTAGATAAAATAATAATAGCCTGCTCCGCGGCAAAGGGTTACAAACGCAGTTTGTGATCCTGCATACTCGCGTTCGAAACATGGCTGTGGGTGGTTTGGAATCACACCGCCTTGCATTTGTTTTTTACGAAATGGAATGGGTGCTGGTCATTCAGAAAGCAATGACAAACTTTTTTTTTTCGCATATCCTATTACAGGACATGGCTGTAACACCAGCATTTTACCGCTGTTGTTGATTTCTAGGTAAGATTACGCTCAGTAGTTTGCGATTGCTTTCTGAGCAGCCGGCTCACATATCCCGTAAGTAAATTTGCCAAGTGATCGCAACAGCAAAAACTGCTGCTGTTGGCTGCGACGTCCTGTAAGGGATATGCAAATAACTTTTTAAGAGAATATAATTAACATGATATGAAGATGAAGTCAGCGGAAGGTGAAATTGGAGAGAGGAACAGCTTGGCAATCCAGATAATATCAGCTGATTAAAAGTCTTAAAAGTCGATAGGATCGACTTCAGTGCATCTGGTTTTATCTCATATGACTCGACCTCTTTCCGCAGGGCGGCTTGCAGAAAGTGTCGCACAAAGCACGAACTCCGTAGCTCCAGCGACGACCCGCAGGAGTATCCGACAAATATGCACTCGTGAATCGAAACACGTAGTCCGGAATCGAACCCACAACCTTCGAAGCGTGAGGCAGACGGTTTGACCACTTTGACACGGAGACTCCCTCATGACGTGTATGTCCATTATGTCTTCAATGATGATAATGTTCTTCCTTCTCTTCTTCTGTCACAGACACTGGCAGTTGTGACTCTCCGCCCGTCTGTCATCTTGTAATTAAGCTGATTTTTGCTTATATTAGATGTGTCAATATCAATTGGGGAACCCTTTTGAGACCACCAAGACAGTTAATACATAAATTCACACGTATTGTTCGACGCTCTTTGAAGTAGGGGTACGAATTAGAGACTAGAGGACGCACTAGATAACATACAAAATTTTAACTATAGCTTTAAACTTTTATGTTGTCTATTGCGTCCTCTAGTCTCTAATTCTTTCCTATACTTCTATCAGTGCCAAACAATACGTATGTATTTATTAATTAACTGGGACGCAGAAGTGTTTCCACGGCACCAGGGCCAGGTTTCATACTGGCCAAGGCCTACTAACACGTCCTAGCCGTGCGTCCTGGGCAACAGGTCCCTTCGGGGTCCTGGCTAACGTAGTAGGATCGTTGATTCTTCCGAAGTCGGAGAGTGTCTGCCTGTACGGCGAGGAACCACCAGTCTGCACACCAATAAGCCAGACATGGGACAACGGATACTCACACAAACCTCAGGTCCGTTATGACATCACACTGATATTGGACAACAGGATGTCTTCATCCAACATACAGGACATCGCGCTGGAGTTCACAGCCAGCGAACGCAAGCAAGTAGCAAGCAATTAATTAAACTGTCTTAGTATGCGTGCCTGAGTGTTTGTGTGTGTGTGTGTGTGTGTGTGTGTGTGAATGTATGTGTGTTGTGTGTATGTGAGCATGCAGACCCCCTCTCTCATCTAGCATTGTTATTAAGCTGCCGCTGCGTATATTAGTATGTGTATGTGAATGTGTGAGCGGGAGAGAATATGTGTGAGTGGGAATGTATGTGTGTGTGTGTGTGTGTGTGTGTGTGTGTGTGTGTGTGTGTGTGTGTGTGTGTGTGTGTGTGTGTGTGTGTGTGTGTGTGTGTGTGTGTGTGTGCAGAACCCCTCTGTGATTTAGTATTTTATTTAAACTGCAGTTGATAATATTAATATGTGTGTGAGTGTTTGTGCTGGAGAACATATGTGTGTGCGTGCGAATGTCTCTGTGTGTGTGAGCATGTGTGCGTGCGCGCGCGAGTGCGTGCAGGCACCTTGGGTACATGAGGTGGGAAAATGGCAAAAGAACTGTATTTGCACAGTAGTTTGCACTCTATCAGACAGACAGACAGACAGACAGACAGACAGACAGACAGACAGACAGACAGACAGACAGACAGACAGACAGACAGACAGACAGACAGACAGACAGACAGACAGGTACAGCAGATGTATGGAATGACAGACAGAATAAGTAGACCGATAGACAAATAGAACAGGTAGATCGACAGACAAACAGACTCCGAGACACACCTCTAGTTTACCCCCACCTTTAGTCTGTAATTCTCTCGTCGCAAACTCTCGATGTCGACTCTAGCCTGAAGTAGCTGCCACTGTATCATTACTACGTCTGCTTCCAGATTGCTACTGGACAAACTCTGTAAACACAAGATTCTTCATTATCATCATCGTCTTCCACTGTTGCCGTCAAGCGTCGCGGGGAGGAATGGTTTGCGCAATGGGTGGCACTGGAGAGTGTCATTCCGTGTGATTGTACAATGTCTTTGACCTCGTCAATGCATTTTCTACTCGGCGTCGTCTGGCTCTCGTGGCAGATCTTCTTTGGTGTAGGACCAGTGCTGGTAGTTGATGGTTAAGCATTCTAACGAGATGGCCAACCCATTTGATCTTCTGTCTTTTAATAAATGTGGCACAAGGTGTTGATCCCACTGTCGGTCTGATAACATCGTTTTTTATTCGGTCTCGGATAGTTAAGTTGGCAGTTCGCCTCTAGCATCTCATCTCACAGATGTTAATTTTATGCAAGCGTGATTTGGATAATGTCCACGTTTCACACAGTTAGCATAGTGTTGGTGTGAATATGTTAATTATTATCTGCCGTTTTGTGGTATACAAGGTATTTGGATGTTTCAGTATGGGTCCATCCATCATGTGCCATGCCGATAAGCGTGTACGGTCATGTTTTGCCATCTTACTCGATCACCAGAGTCGTGGATCAGCTCCGTGTTTCTGTCTCGTCCATGCCACGTGGCCAAGCTATCCAGGTATTTACTTCTCGGTCTTCCCCTTGGTCTCTTCTTTTCGATCTTGCCAGTTGTCACCAAGTTCTGCAATTCATTTCTTCTCATGTCATGCCCAACAAATTTTGACTGTCAGTATGGGTAATAGTCGATATATAAACGCACATGCTTTTTGACATCTGATTTCGATTTCTCTGTCTATTCTGTCATCTTCTGTAATCATACGTCTAAGATATTTAAATTCCTTAATTTGTTTCAGGGGTGTGCTATTTATCAGTATATCTAGTGACCAGGAGATCTGCTAACATGCAGTTTGGGCTGCATTTATATTCATATTGTAATTCATGCATGCTGAACTCAGATTATTAGTATAATTTTGCAGTCTGCCCTCTTTGCTGTAAAACCAGCACTGATCGTCTGCAAATAAAAGCTCATTTATTGCTCTAACTGTCCGAAAGACGGACATTTGGAACATCGCTTTGCTGATCCGGCAGCTTCTGCAGCTTGTCTTCTTCCAGATGTATTGGAGTTTCCTTTCCGCTGAAGTAAACTAGGCAGGCCGAGAGATGGATCATGCTGCATGGCAACACATAGTCTCTACAATTCAGCCCAGGCTTTGTGCTGTGTCTGAAGCACAATCTACTTTGTGCTGTGTATGAAGCACAATCTACTTTGTGCTGTGTCTGAAGCACAATCTAACAAACTAAAGTCTCTCAAGACGGCAAGGTGCCAGTAGCATCGCGAGTGAATCCCTTTTTTTTTAAATCTGAAATAAAAAGTTCGACATTTTCTGAATCTGGTCTGTCAAGGCTACTTTCTATGGATATTCTCTGTAGATATTACATACCAGGGGAGGAGCACACATCATTGTCCCACTCCTGTATTGATTGTGAACATATCTGACATACCTTCTTGTGTTCTTACTGCATTTTCGTTCATTCGTACATGGCTATGATGTTTTCCAGCAATTGTCCTTGTATCCCGTAGTCTTCAAGGAAGGTCCATAATTTGTATCTATCTACTCTGTCTAAAACCCTTTCCTAATCTAAAAACACAATATTCTGCAAGTCACTGTATTCGATACCCCCCCCCCCCCCCCCCGCCACAAAAAAATGGTTTGCATATCCTTTACAGGACAATGCTGTCATCATCAGCATCTTTCAGTTGATTGTTAATTTCTTGGCAAGATTACGATGCTCAGTAGTTTGCCATTGCTTTCTGAGCGGCCGGCTCACATACCCCGTAATTTACCGACGCGATTTGAACCCCTGCTGATTCTCACCGTCGTCACGTTACTTAAGAGAGTATAGAGATTACGGAGAAAAGTCGCTAACCTCTAGGCCAGGAAGCCGGCCCCCCACCCAACAACACCCACATATTTGTCTTAGCGTGAATAGTGCATCAGTGCAACTTTTACCTTTCCAGAAGCCAAATTTAACTTTGTTTAACTGCTGGTTCAACTATGACTCTTTGTTCTAATAGTTTTGCGTACATTTTCCTTATATGGATTGTTACAGGGCGATTTGTGTGAACACAAGATTGTTACTGGGCAAATTTTGTGAACACAAGATTTTAATAGGACAAATTCTGTGAACAGAAGATTGTTATCGGACAAATTCTGTGAACACAAGAGTGTTACTGGAAAACTTATGTTAATACAAGATTCCTGCTGAACAAATTCTGTGAACACGAGATTACTGCTGAACAAATTCTGTGAACACAAGATTGTTACTGGAAAGATTATGTGAACACAAGATTGTTATTGGACAAATTATATGAACACAAGATTGTTACTGAACAAATTATGTGAATATAACTTAGATTCTTACTTGACAAATTAAGTGAACACAAGATTGTTACTGGACAAATTATGTGAACACAAGATTGTCACTGCACAATTTGTATGAACACAAGATAGTTACTGGACAATTTATGTGAACACAAGATTGTTACTGGACAAGTTATGTGAACACAAGATTGTTACTTGACAAATTATGTGAAAAAAAAAATGATTTGAATACGACAACATTTTACTGCGTTGGAAATTGTGTGAATAGCAAATGCATGATTTGACTGTCTCGTGAAAATATCACCGCCTACATAGCATTGTTACCACCTTTTTCCTCCTCCTTATTCTTATTTTTCTTTGTCTTAATATTATTATTCCACTGCTTCTGGGTTTTATCGCTCCTCCTCTTCTGCTTCCTCTTCTGCAATTGCTACTGATGTTGTTACTGTTGCTGCATTTACTGCTGCTGCTATAGCTTCTACTGTTACTGCTGCTGCTGATAGATACTGCTACCGACTTTCTGAGTTATTGACTAGTTGACTGATAAACAGATCAGATAGATGTTTAAATAACGCATTAACTGACCGATTGATTGACTAGTTGACTGATAAACAGATCAGATAGATGTTTAAATAACGCATTAATTGACCGATTGATTGACTAGTTGACTGATAAACAGATCAGATAGATGTTTAAATAACGCATTAACTGACCGATTGATTGACTAGTTGACTGATAAACAGATCAGATAGATGTTTAAATAACGCATTAACTGACCGGTTGATTGACTAGTTGACTGATAAACAGATCAGATAGATGTTTAAATAACGCATTAACTGACCGATTGATTGACTAGTTGACTGATAAACAGATCAGATAGATGTTTAAATAACGCATTAACTGACCGATTGATTGACTAGTTGACTGATAAACAGATCAGATAGATGTTTAAATAACGCATTAACTGACCGATTGATTGACTAGTTGACTGATAAACAGATCAGATAGATGTTTAAATAACGCATTAACTGACCGATTGATTGACTAGGTGGCTGATTGCTTCTTTAGGTAGTGCACGTTTTATACAACTAAACACATACTTACATCACAGTGTCCTCCTGTTTGTCTGGCAGCGTTGATAGAGTGCTGTCCCTGTGCGTGATGGAGCATGGTCGCTTCATTCTTATGTCTACTTCTGCTTCTAGAGTTTCTACCACTAGATAAGTTAAACGAATTATTTTTATCTGATGTGTCATATGAATCATCATTCGTGGGGCCAGGGCTACTTGTCTTAGAAGGCGCTGCTTTCCAATCCGACTGTATAGCCACGATCGCACCCCTCCTACTTAAAGGAGATACACTGCGTGAAGCTTGCTCTGTGTCGCTCTCCCTGGTAATCGAAGTCGTGGAGGGAGAGTTGGATTGTGATGGTGAGTTTCGGAAACCACCACTCGGGGATGAGATTAAAATTACGGGCAATGGTGTAAAGGTGTCTTCCCCGGATTCTCTGGCCTGAAGTATCCTATGTGAGCTTGGACTATGAACTGTTCCATCCTGCTCCATTATAGTTACAAATTTCTTCTGGCCAACTCGCTTCCCTGCCTCTGATTTTTGTTCAGCTCCGCTTGCTTCTGAAAGGATGCTCTGGGCTATCACGGAATCAATGGTGGATTCAACACTCTCTTCGTTGTCGAACATCGAATCCGGGTCCATGGCTGACTTCCGTCTTGTTTTCAAATCATTGCATTCGCCTTGGACACCTTCTGGCACTAACATCTCGAATAAGCTTTTGGAATGTTTAACCTCTCTGAAACCCTTTTTCTTCAGCTCCCTCCATAGGCCGGTGGGACCGGATACTGGTGCGGATTTCTGTGTCGCTGAGTTCATGGACGAGGCTTCTGACATAAATGACAAACTACTACTATCATCTCTGATGATAATGTCCAGGTCATGCACCTGCTTGTCTATAGGTTGCCTTCTGGCTTCGTGATTTTCAATAACTTGTAAATAAGTAGCCAATGCTTCACTCACGTAGCCATTTTTTTTCTCCTTGGGTGAACGTAGTTTCTTTAGCTGATCCCAATTGACGCATTTTTCCTGGTTCTTAATCTTTGCGAACGCCAGTTCCTTGATTAAAGCACTTCTTTCAGGGTTTGCAGACAGCTGTTCGTAAGTCTTGTTGACGTTTCCAGAAATTGTTAGAATAATGTCGTTAATTCTCAAAAACCCACACTGCTCTGCGTCGAAGCCCACTTTCTTTTTCCTGAATGATTGGGGTTGTGACGAGGATATTGTCACCGCGGGACGTTTATTTTTCGAGGAATAGTTGTCGTTTATGTCTGCATGCGCCTGTACTCTTCCAGCATCAACAGCCAGCCTGGCTGAAGGGGTAAAGACGCCGACATTCCCTGCACGTCTATATTTAGGACTAACTATTGAAGAACCTACAATAGGCAACATACTTTTGTTTAAAATCGGATCCGCTGCTGTACTTGATTCGTTAGTATCGCTGACATACCCTGGGCTGGCCATTTCGTCGGAAAACTGACGTGACATAATAGTTTCCTGAACGCGCCGTCTGACTGCAGCACCCTTGTTTACAAGACTTGTCATGATTTATAATTAGTCAGTGTACTGCTATAAGTAAGGCTTCAAGTGCTGCGACACATGGAAGATGTATTCAAGGTATATGCCAACCGCGCCATGTTGATTGCCATGTTGCCGGTTTTCTCTAGCTGTAATCCAGAAGAAGGACATTTTATCAGAGTCGTCATTTGCAATGGCCTTTCTTATTAGAAGAAAGACTAATTTGAAGCAAATTGTGGTTGACTATTTTCAGGAATGTTGTTTATTCTCATTTCCTGTTGCGCCAAATGTTGATTTTCGGTGTAATGTAAACGGCAATGGGGAAATCCCATTTCTTAGCAGCGAGTTCTCTAGCATTAGTTAGGTATTGAGATAGGTAAGTAGGTAGGTAGGTAGGTAGTCAGATAGGTAGGTAGGTTGTTAGTTAGTTTGTTAGTTAGTTATCTGTACGGGTATCATCTTTGCACTACTGACAAGCCCATAGGTGCTTAGATCCTCCTCCAACATATGCATCTGCGTCCAGTGACTAATACTAATACACTAACACTAATACTGTGCCAGTTCTGTGTTGGTTGACGAGGCCCCTCGTTCTCCCGATGTACCTCTCGTGTCTGGCCGTGCCAATTCTTACTATTGAGTCTCTCATTGTGAACAATGTGGATTCACTGACGTCAAAGTCACCGCTCTCCACATTTCTAAGGGCATTCATAACATCGGCGCGATCCATGGGCTGGCATCTGCAGCGGATGAAAAGTCAGCAAGTTTATCAGAATAATAGGAGTATCTATATAATTATTCCAAAGATGACCGCCCCATGAATAATTATTTAGTAGATAAATCGTGGCCTGGGGAGAATGGTGGGGCAGGAAGTGAACAAAGGACCTGGCCGACGTTCTGGACTCCAAGGGCAGGCCAGACGGACAATACAATCAGACTGCAACTAGTACCATTAGTATTGGAACGCTTCGCTGACTGTTGAAGTTGATGACGTAGCGCATTTTATTTCAACAGAAATATATTACAAATAAATGGGACGCGAAGAAGAAATGAATGACAGAGAAAATTCTACAACATTCGCAGATAATAAACAATATCAAGGTGAATATAAAGGAATACAACAAAGAAATAGCACGAAAATTTTAGGAGGCGAAAAAAAAAGACTGGCTAAATTGTCTCGTGTGTGGCGACCGATGTGCCTCGAGAAGCAACAACATTTATGTGCAAAATATCGGAATTATCGGGTATTAGAAAGGACAAGGCAAGTAATCCTTTGAAAACAAGAGAAGGTAAAATATTAATGGATAAAGAAAAGATAATTGACAGGTGGACAGAACATATAACAAGAATTAAATGATGATGATGGCAGATCACAAGCACTTACGATCAATGTGAAGGACCACAAGTACTGAAATCAGAAGTTGAAGACACACGAAGAAAGGTGAGAAAACAAAGCTGTTGTTGAACTGGGTATAGAAGTGATAGATAACTAAACTGTTGAATATCTATAACAGTGGATATATACCTGATGATCCCTTTAAATATATTGTCATATCTCTACCAAATAAATCTAGTACAAAACAATGCGTTCCCATCGTGAATTTAAACACAGAAGTCTCAAACCATATGTTGCACCATTTATTGCCTGGCATATTTCGCTGCATCTGGTCAGGTGCATACTGCAGAGTTATATAGCATGTGAAGTGAATTGTGCAAACAGAAATCTGGTACAACTGATTTTGGAAAACATTAAATTAATGAGTCATGTTAAAAATAGATAAGAATTATAATGAGAAGAATAAGGAATACATTAAAAGAAAATTGTTACAAATAAATTGGAGATGAGCAGTGTGGCTTTGTGAAAAGTAAAGGAACAAACAACGTCATTTACATCTTTTACTTCTTCTTTATTCGCCTAAAATTTTTTACGTAAATTCACCGCGTCATTTTACAATAGAGCTGCGATTTTTGGACATGCTGACCGACACATCTGACTTCCGCGGGCGTTTGTTGACCGGGTTAGATTTTCCGGGTATTTGGTCGCAAAGTTTTAACGTCATTTCTGCCATATCAACCACCAATTGGCCAATCGGGGGCGGCCGGTTGCATGCCGGTAGGCGCTTAAGGAAGGCAGGGGCAGACGACGGATACACCCCCCCCCCCCCATCTCTTTAACTCTATCCAACTGCAGGGCCGATACGTGGCGCTCGGGTGCTGGGCTCACCCAAGGAATCGTCACGTCCTGCACATGGCTGCCTAGCTTCCCTTCCGTACATTAATCCTCCAGTTCAGGGATTCTCCGTGGCCAAGCCGTGGTTTGATTCCGGTCCGTGTCCTTCGGTTCACGAGTGCATTTTTCGGAGACTCCTGACGGTCATCGCTGGAGCTACGGAGTTCGTGCTTTGTGCGATGCTTTTCGCGCTGCGGAGACTGCGCCATATGTGATAACACCCGGTGCAATGAAGTCGACCTTGTCAACTTTGAAGCTTTTTAAGCCTCCCGTTCACCACAAGCTGCACATTGACACCAGACGATAATTAGAGGAACTGCGGTAAAGCTTAGTCGTTTAGTCGCTGGATCAACATCACAGCACACGGTTTAACCCATAAGTGCTCCGTTTTCCTCCTAACTCAAACCTGAGTCCGGAGAAACTCAGCTCAATGCACGAACTCCGTTGCATCGGCGAGGATCCTGAAATACTTTGGGTAGCTTTTTAACTCTAAATTTTGCCCGGGCAGCGCCGTTAGGCAACTCTTTTTCGATTTTCAACTGCCAAGGGATTATTTACGTGCGCAACAATACACACGGGCGTCCGATCTCACTACCCAGAGACCCGGGGACATTTTATTACTGGAAGTCCAGGTATTTTTTAAATAAATCCCGGTCCTCACCGGGGCCTGAACCCGGGACCTCCAGCACTCGAGGCGGACACCATACCTCGAGACCACTCACTCAGCCCCCTGCGGTAAAGGTAAACAACATATTGTTTGAGGCTTCTGTGTTTACATTCACAATGGGAATGCATTGTTTTGTACCAGATTTCTTTGGTAGAGCTATGACAATATAGGTACTTCGATTTTAATTCACCGCAAACAAAGAAGAATCCCTTCGAGCCTCATTTGCATCGGTCCGGCAATCATTTTCCGGTTTAGTGTTCGGTGGACTGCTAGACCGATCGATGGATGTTTTTAAGTTTTTGGGCCCGTAGGGCCCTCACTGTCGACGACAGTAAAGCTGTGGAAATGTAAACAATATAAAGTAACACAAATTACTGCAGCTTTCCAGAACAGAATTACGAAACAATACAAGGACGTTGCGTGGCTAATGTATGCCTCTGTAGTGTACATTAATCTGTTTACTGACGATACATATCGACACCTTGACAAACTACCCGCACGGCCTTGTATTATTTCGTAATTCTGTTCTGTGAAGCTGCATTACTTTGTGTTATTTTATATTGAAACCAGAAGGGCACAACAGTCTGCAGATTTTGTACCCCGATGACGCCCGCACAGTGAGCTTTGGATTCAGACTTTCCACCTACTGGCTTTGCTAGCCAAGCAATTTTCCATTGGTTAACCACCTACGTGACTGGCGTAGGGTTGCCAGATCTTGTAACTGAGAAACCGGGTCGTTTCTATTAGAATCAAACATAATTAGAGGAACTACTGCGGTAACGTTATGGAATGTCAACAATATAAAACAGAGGAACTGCGGTAAAGATTAGAATCAATGATGTTACACAAATTGATAGTGTCATTCATCATCATCATGTGCCCTGTCCAGTGGCTAGGTGTGTATGTCACTTCGCTGATCTCTGTCCTTGGTGTTTCTGTTGACAATATTCCTCCATGCCACTGTGTCAGCCCATCCAACATCATGTCTGTCATTCTGCCTCTGCATTTTCTCCCACTTATCTTTCCAGTTGTCATATTTTTCAATGCCTCTCTTATTATTTCTTGTGGTATCCTTCTTGCACTACGGACATGTCAAGTCAATAGATGTTCAGATCCTTCCTTTCTCTCCCCCCCCCCCCTTCTTTTTTTACATATGCATCAGCGTTTGGCGGCCAATAGTGCCAATTCTGTTTTGGTTCTCCCTACGTACCTCGTGTCTCTCATTCTAGACAAGGATGTGGTTTCACTGGTATCAGAGACCTCCGCTCTTGACATTTCTCTAAGGGCTTTAATAACATCAGCACGATCCATGGGCTGGCCATCTGCAGAGCCACCAAGTTTATCAGCTCGTTCATTTTCCTCAACTTCCGCAAGTCCCGGAACGAAGATGAAGGTGACTCTACGGGCAACAGACACCCGCAGTGATTCAGTTTACTGTCTACGTACAGAACCGACCTCGACCTTTCGGGCCTTGCTCATTGAATCACTTAGTACACACAGTCTTATAAGACCAAACAACCTATTTGCCTCTGTCTTATAGTTGTATATAATGCTCAACTTTCATTAGTCTCTTTCAGGCAATCAGTCTTAGTTACTCTGGCAGTACAAGGGATCTACAACATTCATCTCAGGAACCACTCTCCACTGCTTTCGGACTCTACCTAATTCACTTCCACACAGTAAAATAGGTTCTATATAAATATAACATGCAGCACTCTCTGACATCCAGTGATAATGACTTATTGCGTACGATATTTTTCATTTTATGAAATGCAGCTTTTCCTTGACAATTTTTTCTCTTAAGTAGTACAAATGAAATAGTTCTACTAACTGAACATCTAGAAAGTTCTATTAAATTAAATCTTTCATATGACAGGGAAAATACCATGTCAAACGAGCATCCTAAAAGCATTTTCGGGACAATGAATTATTTGATTAAAAGGCGGGATTGTCCTGGAAAACTGGGGCATCTGGCAACCCTAACCTGGGTCATGCAGTTGAGCAGATCAGTAACATTCTGGATCTTTCCTTCTGTTGACCTGTGGTGTTTCTCAGTTGCAATCATACCAATAAGTTTTGGATTTCATGTGAAGGATTAAGCGAGGTCAGAATTAGACTCACACCTGATTCGTCACAAGTGCTAGCGGACTGAACACTTGGGTTCAAAATCAGCTGCATGTTTTTTGGAAGCAGCAGACGGCAATTGCATTGATTTTCACCAAGGTATGAGCGTCGGTCGGTCGTTAGAAAGCTATGGCAATCTACTGAACATAAGATTGCCAAATAAATCACAAACAGCCAAAACATGCTGGGGTTGATTGCGACGGCCTGTAAAGGACATGCAATATACGTATGCATTTGCGTGGTCAGGGGTGGCAGAAGAAAGCATGCTCTATCAAATGGTTTCACGTTAAATGCAACAAATTTAACAGTAAATTTCATGATGATGGGGATAGCAAAACGTGGAGAAGCGTGACTGCCCATACCAGTCGACAAAGCATTTGATGATGATGATGAAAAATTAATAAAACCTGCCGAAGCATCCAGCCACAATTCCATGGTCAGAGTGATTAGAATCCTTTTTATTTCCATTCGCCCGCTTTGACCTCAAGGGTTGTCCTTACAAATGCTGCTACTTGTAGCACTGAATTAAGTTTTACACGTGAATTAGCTTTCCCTATTGCCAGTGTCCGTAGCCATTAGGCAAACCCAATCCAACTTTAGAGGTACTTGTAATTTATGTTACCAGGTCATGGATGAGAAGTCCAACTTGACCGGTTTTGGGGTTGAACCCGCTACCTCGGCATCAGCAGACTGGAGGTGTAAAAGTGCATGCTCTTAATTCAGGGGTGTGCTGTTTTTGGCTAGTCTGAAGTGGTTTGGAGGTGAACAGTATCTCTAAGAAACCTCAATACACAAAGTTATTTTGTTTGGTCAGCGGGGGAATACCCCGCTAGAAACAAAACTGGATTACGACATAAATATATCATCTGACTGCCTTGTGTAAGATTTGAAACTTTGACACAGAGCTATTTCAAGACAGCTTACTAAACAATTAGATTTTTATAGCCAGCCCGATCTGAATGGGAAATAAAGAGAGCAATTATGAACAAATAAAGCTAGGAGTACAACAGAGATGTGTCCTGTTACCAGATCTCTTCTCCCTCTATAGCGAAGTAATAATGAGAGAGATCAAAGAGAAGCCAGGAATACTAATTGGAGGTTACAATATAAACAATATACACTATGCAGATGACAGAGTATTGGATGCGGATAATGCTACAGATATACAACAATTGTTGGATATTGTAGTAACAGAGAGTGCAAACAAAGGACTCTTCTTGAATATCAAGAAAACAGTACCAATAGTGATATCACTGAAAAAGATCGACACCAAAATGTGAAATAGAAATAGAGGCGAAAATTCTTAACCAGGTGGATAGTTTTAAATACCTAGGAGCATTTATAACATCAGATGGAAGATGCACAACAAAGATTAAGAGCAGAATAGGGCAAGCCAAGGCTGCATTTTGGAAAATGAAGAGTATCCTATGCAATAAGTTACTATCATTGAATGTAAGAGAATGCTAAAATGTTATATAGAACCTGTATTGCTGTGAATCTTGTAATGTAAATGAACAAATTAGGAAGAACTTGGAAGCAACAGAGATGTGGTTCCTAAGACAAATATTGCGAATTTCTTGGACTGCCAGAGTAACTAACAATGACTGCCTGAAAGAGGCTAATGAAACAAACATTATATACAACAATAAGAAAGAGATAAACAGATAAATTTTTCTTTGGTCATGTGATGAGAAGAGAGGAATAAGAGAACATCATGACAACTGGAAAGATCAAGGGGAAGAGAGGGAGAGGTAGACCAAGAGAAATTATGCTGGATGGATTGAGACGGTGGCATGGAGGAATATCATCAGCGGAGTTGATCCAGAAAACCAAAGACCTAGATCTGTGGAAAGTCATGAACACCTACGCCAGCCTGCAGGGAACTTGATGATGATGATCTGAAGTAACATAAACAAGTCTTACAAGTAAAATACTAGGGTTAGACTCTGCTGATCAGATCAGGGTCAGAGAAGCGGGGCATTCACGCCTGTTTTTCTGTCACACTAGACTCTTGTGATAAAGAAGCGTCATATTTAACACCATCTGTTGTTCTGACCTTGGGAAACCTATTGATGTGGTTATGGGCTATTCCTGAGTATTTCGTACCCCCTATATTTGCCTGCCTGTTTCATATTACCAGAAGTATTATCATGCAACGTGAGATTTTAGATCTATTATTCCTGGGGTTTTGGTACTTATCATCAAATGCTGGTACAGGTTCCACATAACCGAGGCCTACTTAACAGGTTATTTGATCTCTTTATCATGCATGTTTGATGTCTAGTTGCATTGATGGCAGCTCACTGATTTATAAGTGCATGCACTGGAAGACCGCCTTGTGTTTGGTTTCCATACAAAGATATGAGCTCCGGTCGTTCAGAAAGCAATGGCAAGCAACTGAACATAAACTTGCCACAAAATCATAAACAGCCAAAGCATGCGGGGGTACGCTGCGACATCCTGTAAAGGATTTGCAACTAATGTGCTGGAAGATTTGCTGGCTCGTCTACAGTATATGTTGTACTATTTTAGAAAAGCTGAAAATGGCAATTTACTTCTTTTCCTACAAGGATTGATTCAATTAAATTCATCTGTGTGTTACCTGTTTCTTCTTCTTCTTCTGCGTTCATCCAGTTTTTTTTTTTTTTTTTTTTGTGGACGTGATTGTGTTGTGCCTGTTTACAGCAGAGCTGCGTTCTTGTGCCATTAGGCTGACACATCCGACTTCTGCGGGCATTTGTTGACCGGGTTAACCTTCCCGGGTGTTACCTGTTTAATGTAATTGGTTTCTGTTTTCTGTTGATGTGTCCTGTGTAGTTCATCTGGTGGTTGCCCCCAAGCGCTATGCCAACGGTAGTCCAGTTACTGGTAAGGTCTTCCATGTCGGACAGGTAAAGGGAAAAGAACCAGACAAAGAGAGACACGAACCTGCTTTCTTGTAGGTAGACCGGAGACAGTTAAGAGCTTAAGAAAGCAGACCTGAACAAAATGCTTGTAGAAGACGGATGTACTGAGCCAAGGCTTGATAAAACAGTGCAACTCAATTCATGTTACGATGATTTCTAATCACCATCAATGCCATACCATAAACAAACACAAAAGAACAAACCAGAAATGTTCAAGTGCAAATCAGAAGAAACACTGGTAATTTGTGTAAGAAAATCAATTCTGTTAACTTTCACTTTTCATGTACATTACTAAATTAACAACTTGACAAGAAAAACTGACCATAGCATAAAATACAACAAATGTAACTCTGCATCAATATTGTAGGGGACAACCAGCTTTTTGTTTGATCACATACTCATTTCTTCATTGGGTTCTTCTTCATTGACAGTCTCTGGATCTTTCCACATCTTTCGAGAATTCTTTCTTCAGTTCTGTCCTGACTACCTGATTCTCTGGTCCTGCCTAGATTCTTTCTTTCCAATACTACCTTATTTCTCTCACTAGTTCTGTCCTGCCTGGACTGTTTCTCTCTCCGGTTCTGCCATGACTGTCTATTATTTCTTCCTCATTGACCAACGCCCATACCATTTAAATCAAAGCAAGATGGTCTGCTTCTAAATCACTCGCAGCTGTTTTCTAACCCTCAACTCAATATACCTGGGAATTATGCAGTATGTTCACTGCCCTTAAACCACAGCATCTGTTCAGATAATGTAAGATAAGAAACTCTGTGCTCTTCTTGTCTGTCTTTGTGTTGCCCTTCAGCTCAGCTTAGCTCAGCTCAAGAAGAAACATCTAACGAGCTTTGAGAACATCACACAGATGAAAGGGAAGCACTCATGCAGTGCATGAACAAACAGTATTCAAGCACTCAACCAATCTAGTAACACGACAGAAAGTCCAACCATAACAAATCAACCATCCATCCCAACCCCTTACATTCATTAACAAACTGCTAAACAATGAGAAAGAAAAAAAGTTCTAACTGTCACAAATTACCATACTTCATTCTCAGCTTTGGTTTATTCATGTATAATTACTGCCCAAAATCATCATCATCTCTATAACCTGTCATGACTACGATGTTCTGTCTGTTTCAGGTTCCTCTATACTTTTGACTTCCTTAATGTTCAGCTGCTGCTTGTTGTCTTTTGACAGTGTTGAGTACATCGTCATTGCCTGCGACATAACAAGAATGTACCCATATAGAAAGAACACAAGTTGTACTCACATAGCAAGAATACAAGTTGTACTCATATAACAATAACAGAAGTTGTACTCATAACACAAGAACACAAATTAAACAAAGAGCACAATAAACACCTTACAGATTAAGATACAACACTTCCTTACAGGCTCATATACACAGGTACAGACCAGACTATGCACTGGCAGTCCTTGTGAGGACTAAATGATTTCATGATCAGTACTTGTGAGGTCTAAATGAGTTGAAAACCAGTCCTTGTGAGGACTAAATGAGTTAAAGATCAGATCTTGATAGGACTATACCAGTCCTTGTGAGGACTAAATGAGTTCAAGTTGAAAACCAGTCCTTGTGAGAAATAAATGAGTTAAAGGTCAGTCCTTGTGAGGACTAAATGAGTCCACGATAAGTCCTTTATAGGACTATACCAATCCTTGTGAGGACTAAATGAGTTCAAGATCAGTCCTTGTGAGGACTATACCCATCCTTGTGAGGACTAAATGAGTTCAAGATCAGTCCTTGTGAGGACTATACCAATCCTTGTGAGGACTAAATGAGTTCAAGATCAGTCCTTGTGAGGACTATACCCATCCTTGTGAGGACTAAATGAGTTCAAGATCAGTCCTTGATAGGACTATTCCAGTCCTTGTGAGGACTAAATGAGTTCAAGATAAGTCCTTTATAGGACTATACCCATCCTTGTGAGGACTAAATGAGTTCAAGATCAGTCCTTGTGAGGATTATACCAGTCCTTTAAGAGAAAGCAACAAACAACTGGGAGGTCACTGAATCTGGTAGGGTCTCCTCGCGACAGGTCCTCATCAGGATCAACTCAACACAATAATGAATATGCCAGTCAGTGAGAGCCCTATAAGACCCAACCGAACTCGAAGAGTATTGAGGGGAAAATATAACCAGTCTTATTTAGTACTAACTCGAAAGAGAACACAGAAAAGAAAGAATATAAAAACTCACCAAAAACAGGACCTCAATTATAACTGACGCCACAGAAGCAGGTTGAACGAGGCCAAATTTTTATTTTTGTTTCATAAATATTGAACTGAGCTGAACAGCTTACTGCCAGTAAAAACAAGATCACATACTAAAACATACACAAAAAACGACCATACTGCACACACAAGCATGCACGTGCACAATATTTCAGACAGGCACGTGAGCAAAGAAAGAAAGAATATCTCTAACACGTGCATGCATGTACGCACACACACAGCGCCACCGCCAGAACCTGCTACCAAGAAGTGAAGGTTTAGGAACATGACATTTTGTAGGCCTGAGTGCACAGAGGTACAGGCGGCCAAATTTGCCCTCCGGCTGCGAACGCAGAAAACTGGCATCTGACTTGTCTGTCCATGCTCCTGCCAATGTCAGCTTAAATTCCGAACTGTTAGACAAAGTGGTCATCCCTCGCACAGAAGACAATAACTAACCCACATATCCAGGTAAATATACGAACCCTTTCCCCACGCTTTATGACACATTGGTATATGGTGCTATTTTCTTGCAGATCAATCAGCCCTCAATAAGTGATGTGGTCAACATATCACCAATATACACAGGTAACCAGTCTAACATGCAACCAACTCACCTGAGTGACCATGTTGGCAATATCTCCAGAGTTGGCTGGCAGCACGATGGTGTTGGATTCCTTGGCCAGTTTACCGAAGGCAGTAACATACTGCTCAGCAATGTTCATGGACACAGCATTCATGCCATTCTGCAATGAACAAAACGCCAACATGAATATAGTTACACAATAGGGCCAGCTGTTTGATTTCTTTTAAGTATATTATCATCAGTAGTGTTTACATGTATTATTATCACCTTGTGCCATGTCGATAAGCATGAGCGGTCATATTTTGCCACTGTATATGATCACCAGAGTCATGGATCAGCCCTGTGTTCTTGTCTTGACCATGCCGTGTGGCCAAGCCATCCAGATATTTACCTTTCTGCCCCATTCTTTTTCCTTAATCTTGCTGCCTGTCACCAAGTTCTCTAGTCTATTTCTTCTCATAACTTGCACTAGAAATCTTCACTGTCTGCATCTAATTTCTCTAATCAGGTTACAGTTTTCATTTGTTTCTTGTAGAACTTGCTCATTGGTTTTTCTGTGTGTGCATGATATTCCTTGCATTTTCCTCAGAAACCACATTTTCCCTGCCATTAGATGTTTTTCAGCTTGTCTGCTCATTGTCCACATTAAAGTACAGTTTCTATTAACACTACACTTTTTTCTCATTGCAATTAACATCTTTATTTTGGTAAGGTGTTTTCCATCTTTTTGTTATTTTTAAAAAGTTAGTTACATGTCTTTTACAGGACGTAGCAGTAAACCCCAGTATTTTTTTTTGGTTATACTGCACAATAATACAGTGAGATGGTATCCACTGAAACCACCATTTCTGATCCCACATGGGAACCAAGTAATTGTGTCCATTTAGTGTTTTATTTTTATTTTTTTAAATCTATTTGTATTGTCCAGTCCTTGACAAAGATTCTTAGAATCGAAACGTCGGCTGTCTTTTGTGTCTTATTGTACTTATTTTTTATTTTATTATTTAATTTTATATATTTATTGACCTGTGTACGATGGATTTCCTTGTAAAGTATGTGCATTGTGTCTGTGTTTAGTATGTCTCCTCTTTTCGCAGGAGCTAAATATACCTATTTGTTTCCAATACATATCCACTTTATTACTAGCCGTTCTTGCTGTTGACTTCACTTAGGGTTCTCTTTAGATCTGGCAGTTTGTCATCGTGATGGTCAAACCCTTGTTGTGGTCAGCCACCTGTTAGCTAGCTTGCATTATGAAATCATTCCTAAGAAATACTGAAAAAAATAGCTTTGCAATTTGAAATTATTACTAAGAAATATTAAAAGAAATATCTTGCAACTTGAAGCCATTACTAAGAAATACTGAAGAAATAGGTAGCAAATTGAAGTCATTACTAAGAAATATTGAAGAAATATCTTGCCATTTGAAGTCAATACTAGAAATACTGAAGAAACAGTTGGCAATATGAAATCATTACTAAGAATACTGAAGAAATATCTCAGGTGAAATGACACTTTACCTCTTTCTTTAAAGCTTCAGCAATCATCTCAATAGTCGTTGCCCGAGCTTTAGCTTTGGCCAGCAGTGCCTCAGCCTCACCTGTGAACACAGACATCAATAAGACAATAAAGTAGTGTTCACACAGTTGACAGCGTAATATCACATTAGTGTTTACACAATTGACAGATGACAATGTGATGACAACACCAAACTCTACAATGTAACACCAAACTCTACAATGTAACATCAAACTCTACAATCTAACATCATCAAACTCTACAATCTAACATCATCAAACTCTACAATCTAACATCATCAAACTCTACAATCTAACATCATCAAACTCTACAATCTAACATCAACAAACTCTACAATCTAACATCAACAAACTCTACAATCTAACATCATCAAACTCTACAATATAACATCAAACTCTACAATATAACATCAAACTCTACAATGTAACATCAAACTCTACAATGTAACATCAAACTCTACAATGTAACATCAAACTCTACAATGTAACATCAAACTCTACAATGTAACATCATCAAACTCTACAATGTAACATCATCAAACTCTACAATGTAACATCATCAAACTCTACAATGTAACATCATCAAACTACAATATAACATCAAACTCTACAATATAACATCAAACTCTACAATATAACATCAAACTCTACAATATAACATCAAACTCTACAATGTAACATCATCAAACTCTACAATGTAACATCATCAAACTCTACAATGTAACATCATCAAACTCTACAATATAACATCATCAAACTCTACAATCTAACATCATCAAACTCTACAATATAACATCATCAAACTCTACAATATAACATCATCAAACTCTACAATCTAAGATCATCAAACTCTACAATCTAACATCAAACTCTACAATCTAACATCAAACTCTACAATCTAACATCAAACTCTACAATCTAACATCATCAAACTCTACAATCTAACATCAAACTCTACAATCTAACATCAAACTCTACAATCTAACATCATCAAACTCTACAATCTAACATCATCAAACTCTACAATGTAACATCATCAAACTCTACAATCTAACATCATCAAACTCTACAATCTAACATCATCAAACTCTACAATCTAACATCATAAAACTCTACAATGTAACACCATCAAACTCTACAATGTAACACCATCAAACTCTACAATGTAACACTATGAAACTCTACAATGTAACATTATCAAACTCTACAATGTAAAATCATCAAACTCTACAATACAACACCAAACTCTACAATGTAACACCATCAAACTCTACAATGTAACACCATCAAACTCTACAATGTAACACCATCAAACTCTACAATGTAACACAATCAAACTCTACAATGTAACATCATCAAACTCTACACTGTAACATCATCAAACTCTACAATGTAACACCATCAAACTCTACAATGTAACACCATCAAACTACAGTGTAATACAACAATGTAACATCATCAAACTCTACAATGTAAAAACATCAAACTCTACAATACAACACCAGACTCTACAATGTAACATCATCAAACTCTACAATGTAACACCATCAAACTCTACAATGTAACACCATCAAACTCTACAATGTAACACCATCAAACTCTACAATGTAACATCATCAAACTCTACAATGTAACACCATCAAACTCTACAATGTAACATCATCAAACTCTACAATACAACACCAGACTCTACAATACAACATCATCAAACTCTACAATGTAACACCAAACTCTACAATGTAACACCATCTAATTCTACAATACAACACCAGACTCTACAATACAACACCAGACTACAATGTAACACCATCAAACTCTACTATGTAACATCATCAAACTCTACAATGTAACATCATCAAACTCTACAATGTAACATTGTCAAACTCTACAATGTAACATTATCAAACTCTACAATGCAACATCATCAAACTCTACAATGTAACATCAAACTCTACAATGTAACACCAAACTACAATACAACACCAGACTCTACAATGTAACACCAAACTCTACAATGTAACATCATCAAACTCTACAATGCAACATCAAACCCTACAATGTAACAAAAACTCTACAATGTAATATCAAATTCTACAATGTAACTCTTATACTACAGTGTCACACCAAGGCAATAATATATCACCAAGAACATCTAAACACAATACTAATTCATCACGATCACCTCTATAAAGTCACATTAAAACACTTCTGAATGCTCAAGAACAACACTAATTTATTACCAAGAATAAAACTATAATGTAACAATACTATCAAGTAAGAACACTAATACTACACATGACTTCTCGTCCTTGACTTTGAGACTTAAATTACTAGTAGCTTGGAAGTCGGAGTGGATTCGCCTGATGGCATGAGACACTAGCAATAGAGAAAGCTAATCCACATGCAAAATCAGTCCCTAGTAGTGGCAACTACTAGAAGTGGTAGCACATAAATGAGCTACACTTAAGATTAAAGCAAACGAACGTCAAATAAAAAACACTACACAATTTACAATAAGACATTGAAAACAAAACTAAAGTAACAATACTATCATGTTAGAACATTGAATTTTACACATACATCAACAATAAGACACTGAACACAAAACTATAAAGTAACAATACTATGCTTGCTTGCTTGCTTGTGTTCGTTGGCTTGAGCTCCAACGCGAAGTCCTGTATGTCGGATGAAGGCATCCTGTTGTCCAACATCAGTGTGATGTCATACAGGACCTGAGTTTTGCGTGAGTATCCGTTGTCCCATGTCTGGCTTATTGGTGTGCAGACTGGTGGTTCCTCGCCGTACAGGCAGACACTCTCCGACTTCGGAGGAATCGGCGATCCTACTGACTTTAGCCAGGACCCCGAAGGGACCTGTTGCCCAGGACGCTCGACGAGGACGCGTCAATAGGTCTTGGCCAGTATATAACCCGGCCCTGGTGCCTTGGAAACACCTCTGCATCCCAACAATACTATAAAGTAACAATACTATCATGTAAGAACACTTAATACTACATTACAATAAAACATTGAAAACAAAACTATAAAGTAACAATACTATCATGTTAGAACATTGAATTTTACACAAACATCTACAATAAGACACTGAACACAAAACTATAAAGTAACATTACTATAAAGTAACAATACTATCATGTAAGAACACTTAATACTACACATCTACAATAAGACATTAAAAACCTATACAACAGATGCTACAATATCATACCCACCGTGAGCTTGATTGACTTGTTCTGCTTTGAAAGCTTCAGAATTCAAAATCCTAGACTTCTTTTTGCCCTCTGCGACATTTATCTCTGCCTCCCGAATACCTGCCCAGACAGAAAGCTTCCCTCTAGGTACATATATATTAACTGTCCTTACCACAAAACTAAACAAAACATAACATGAAGCCTCACAGCAGGAACCCCCTGTGGTCATGTGAAGTGTTAGGACCATGACATTCTGTAGGCCTGCATGCACAGAGAAATAGGTGCCTAGTCTTTGCCCCTCACAGCAAATATCCAGAGCGGACATTGAAACCTCCTCATCCAGCCGCTCTAATGCCATTGCCAACTTAATGTCATAAACTACTATTTCCACCAAGACCCAAGAAGAAAAAAATAATAAAGAAGCGATTTTCTAGTATCATTTTATGAGACAGTCTTAAATATGTGACAGAAACTGAAGCAGTCTGCCCAGATCTAACGTCACACTGATTTAGAAAGAACAGTAGTGGAAGGTATAGCTACTGCGAGACAAGGCAGGTGTCGATAAACCTGATGAAGGACACAGCACAGTAAAGACACCCTCGGCATCAAAGTGCATGATGCAGGGCAACTGGCAAAAGAAGACCAGAAACCAGTGGACTGTGTTGGAAGTGATGTTATGTCAAGAACATGCTACATGATGGTGAGTGGACTCTTGGAGCCACATGGTCAAGACAATTTATGTAGATCCTTGGGGATTTGAACCCAGGACTAGAGGTGAGAGTGCTAGCCGCAATGCCACCACAACTTCCAAAATAAAACTGCAGTAAAAAATCAAAACAATACAGCTTGCACACTTATGGAATATTGGAGATGTGGTGATGGAAGGCACACGATATTGGAGGTATGGTGATGGAAGGCACACGATATTGGAGGTAGGGTGATGGAGTGCACACGATATTGGAGGTATGGTGATGGAAGGCACACGATATTGGAGGTGTGATGGAAGGCACACGATATTGGAGGTATGGTGATGGAAGGCACACGATATTGGAGGTATGGTGATGGAAGGCACACAATATTGGAGATGTGATGGAAGGCACACAATATTGGAGGTATGGTGATGGAAGGCACACGATATTGAAGGTATGGTGATGGAAGGCACACGATATTGGAGGTATGGTGATAGAAGGCACACGATATTGGAGGTATGGTGATGGAAGGCACACGATATTGGAGGTATGGTGATGGAAGGCACACGATATTGGAGGTATGGTGATGGAAGGCACACGATATTGGAGGTATGGTGATAGAAGGCACACGATATTGGAGATGTGATAGAAGGCACACAATATTGGAGGTATGGTGATGGAAGGCACACAATATTGGAGATGTGATAGAAGGCACACAATATTGGAGGTATGGTGATAGAAGGCACACGATATTGGAGGTATGGTGATGGAAGGCACACGATATTGGAGGTATGGTGATGGAAGGCACACAATATTGGAGGTATGGTGATAGAAGGCACACGATATTGGAGGTATGGTGATGGAAGGCACACGATATTGGAGATGTGATAGAAGGCACACAATATTGGAGGTATGGTGATAGAAGGCACACAATATTGGAGGTATGGTGATAGAAGGCACACAATATTGGAGATGTGATAGAAGGCACACAATATTGGAGGTATGGTGATAGAAGGCACACGATATTGGAGGTATGGTGATGGAAGGCACACAATATTCGAGATGTGATGGAAGGCACACAATATTGGAGGTATGGTGATGGAAGGCACACGATATTGGAGGTATGGTGATGGAAGGCACACGATATTGGAGGTATGGTGATGGAAGGCACACGATATTGGAGGTATGGTGATGGAAGGCACACAATATTCGAGATGTGATGGAAGGCACACAATATTGGAGGTATGGTGATGGAAGGCACACGATATTGGAGGTATGGTGATGGAAGGCACACGATATTGGAGGTATGGTGATGGAAGGCACACGATATTGGAGGTATGGTGATGGAAGGCACACGATATTGGAGGTATGGTGATGGAAGGCACACGATATTGGAGGTATGGTGATGGAAGGCACACGATATTAGACGTATGGTGATGGAAGGCACACGATATTGGAGGTATGGTGATGGAAGGCATATTTCCTGGAGGAAGCAAGGGTTGACAAGCATGAAGCTGGGCACAGGACATCGCGGTCACCTTGGGCAGGGGAGTGTGTGAGGCAGGGGAGTGTGTGAGGCAGGGGAATGTGTGAGGTAGGGGAGTGTGTGGGGCAGGGGAGTGTGTGGGGCAGGGGAGTGTGCGAGGCAGGGGAGATAGCCAGAGATTGAAAGACTTGACAGCACGAAGCTGGACACAGGACATGGCGGTCACCTTGGGCAGTGTGTGAGGCAGGTGGGATAGACTTTGCAGAACAAGAGAGCAACATCCTGCAATGGATCTGATAAATGATGACGATGATGGTGGTGATGATGATGATGATGGTGTTAGGCTCATATCTGATTGCTGATCTGCTGCACACTAAAGAATAGCAATACTCCTTCTAAAGCTGTGCCAGCAAATACATTTTTAGCCCTTAGAGCACATAGTTTTGGTTCAGGGCACAAGCAGATATGTAACAATGGACTGTCATCTATCGGCCCATTTGCAACATTAATGCAAGTATTTGAGTACATTAGAAATGCAACCAAATTTTTTCCAGGCAACAGGTGTGCGGACTACTGTACATGTCCATCCATGTATGTACATGCCTATGGACACATGTACATTTAAAATATTCTATATTTTGACACAAATAATATACATATGATTGTTTTCCAGCCAAGTATTCTTGTTCACTGATAAAGACTTTGGACAAAACATCCACTTGTGGCGATCTATGCTTTTTGTGTCCTTGAACTTCCCTGTTGTGCTTTCTATTTATTTCTATACCACTGCCTGGAAGGTGCGTTGAGCATCTTTACTTCCCAAGAAAATATAAACTTGTTTATAACATCTTCTGTGTGCAAATAGATCAGCTTTAAATATCAGTAAGACTCATCACTGTAATACTATGGAAGTATATATTACTATATTTATATCATAGTTAACACTATTTTTTAATTGGATATTATTTTTTAAAATTTATTTGTATTAGTTATTTTATAATTTTTTTATTATTTAACATTTTTTTTAAATTATATTATTTTATAATAATACTCTTTATAACCGGCTTTGTGGTGAAGCAGTTACAGATGCAGTTCATAATCCTGCATACCAGAAACACAGCTGTGGGCGATTTGGCAGCAGACTACTTTGCGTTGGTTTTTTTTATAAAATGGTATGAGTGAAGGTTGTTCAGAAACAATGGCAAACTACTGAACAAAACTTGCCAAGAAATCACGAACAGCCAAATAATGCTGGGGTTGGCTGACGTCCTGTAAAGGATATGCAACACACACTCCCCTGCCTCACTTTAACTATATTATAATGCTATATTTAAAACTAAATTATAATACTATATTATATGCTGTATTACAATAGTATATTATAGTACCTTATTATTTAGATAATACAATATTTTAATGTGGAGTTTTTCATGTAGTTGTATCAATATGTGTTTGTCATGTGTGTGCTGACAAAGGCTCTAGCCGCAATGTCCATTGTCTTACTTTTGATCATGTTCTAGTAATGTTTAGTGATTCTACGTCTTGATTTTTGGTGATTTGTTCGCTGTAATACTAGAAATATACAATCAAGAAAGCCAACCTTCAGATTCTAAAATCGCCGCCCGCTTCTTTCTTTCTGCTTCCACCTGCATCTGCATGGCTTCTTGAACTTTGGTGGGCAACTTCATGTCACCTGAATGTGGTTAGAGAACAGAAATGTCATGTCGCCTGAATGTCATAAAAGAACAGAAACTTCATGTTGCCTGAATGTCATAAAAGAACAGAAACTTCATGTCACCTGAATGTCATCAAAGAACAGAAACTTCATGTCACCTGAATGTCATCAAAGAACAGAAACTTCATGTCACCTGAATGTCATCAAAGAACAGAAACTTCATGTCACCTGAATGTCATCAAAGAACAGAAACTTCATGTCGCCTGAATGTCATAAAAGAACAGAAACTTCATGTCACCTGAATGTCATCAAAGAACAGAAACTTCATGTCACATGAATGTCATCAAAGAACAGAAACTTCATGTCACCTGAATGTCATCAAAGAACAGAAACTTCATGTCACCTGAATGTCATCAAAGAACAGAAACTTCATGTCACCTGAATGTCATCAAAGAACAGAAACTTCATGTCACCTGAATGTCATCAAAGAACAGAAACTTCATGTCACCTGAATGTCATCAAAGAACAGAAACTTCATGTCACCTGAATGTCATCAAAGAACAGAAACTTCATGTCACCTGAATGTCATCAAAGAACAGAAACTTCATGTTGCCTGAATGTCATCAAAGAACAGAAACTTCATGTCACCTGAATGTGGTTAGAGAACAAAAATGTCATGTCACCTGAATGTGGTTAGAGAGCAGAAAAGTCATGTCACCTGAATGTGGTCAAAGAACAGAAACTTCATGTCACCTGAATGTGGTTAGAGAACAGAAATGTCATGTCACCTGAATGTGGTCAAAGAACAGAAACTGTACTCCACAGTTGGGTATAATCAACACAGTAAAAGTCAAATGGCAAAACTAACATCCAGTAAACCTGTTTAATAACAAGCAAGCAAAACAGACAAATCCAACGGGATGGACTTGTCATTATGACAATATCCACACAAATGATCACCTGACACACCTAATAGATGTACTTATCATTACGACAATATCCACACAAATGATCACCTGACAGACACACTTAATGAGATGTACTTGTCATTATGACGATATCCACACAAACGATTACCTGACAGACATACTTAATGAGATGTACTTGTCATTATGACGATATCCACACAAACGATTACCTGACACACCTAATGGGATTTACTTATTATGACAATATCCATACAAACGATCACCTAACATACTTAATGGGATGTACTTGTAATTATGACAATATCTAACAAATGATCACCTGACACACTTAATGTGATGTACTTGTCACTAAGACAATATCTACACAAACGATAACCTGTAGCATTAGAGAAAGCTAGCCCACACACAAATATCAATCACTAATCTTGAGCTCAATGCGAGCAAGCAGAGAAAAAAAATAAGCATGATGGGTGAGGTTCAATGTTTCATTGAGGTATAAAACACAACAGCGACAAAAAAGCAGAAAGAAGAGTAGAAGAAAACAAGAAGTAAAGGCAGTTGGTGATATTCTGACCATGTGACCCATTGAGTGCCAATCGGTTCGTAAAATAATGTGGGGAACACCATACACCCAATATTTGTCAAGATGTGGAAAAAGCTCCTTTGCTTTAATTTTATAGAACATTAAATAGATTGATCGTCTATCAATCTAGCTGAATTATAACTGATTAGATAGACAGATCAAGTTAGAATTTTAGACAGACAGGCAGGCAGACACATTTACTGAGACTTAGTATGTATCAAGTAAAACATCTGTTCAGCATATGACAACACACACAAGACAAATGTCAATGACAAATTTAATCATAATTTGACTTTCCTTGTAGTCAATACCTAAAATACTACTAGATGTCTTTGAAATATTTAACTTTACTATTCTTTTTCTTCTGCACTGATCCGATATTTGTGATGAAGGTTGGATAGTATCTACACTGTATCTGTTTACATCAGACTTGTGAAATTTTGCATTTTAGCAGAGATATTTATTTAACTTCCCAGTATCTGATGACTGGGTTAGCCTTTCAGAGTAGCTCTGTAGGCCTTTCCACCAATTGTAGGCCATTCCACGCTTCGCACGCCATTCCACGCTTCGCACGCCATTCCACGCTTCGCACGCCATTCCACGCTTCGCACGCCATTCCACTCACTCAATGTAGCATATTTTACTATACACTTAACATTCTTCTTGCAAGCATGTAATACCAGAAAGTTTAATTGTAACTAAGCAGCAGCTTTTAATTTCAAGACTTTCAACACTTTAAGAACTTAGACAAAGGCAGCTTAAAGAATGCATGACAGGGGACGTTAAAGACATTACAGCCAACCTTCAATGCGGAGATGGCACCTGATGACAATAATGAGTTGAAAGAAATAACTCTATAAGAGCAAGACTGCTGAACAGTCATTTCATCATCATCTTCCACTTTTGCTGACAAGTGTCACAGTGAGAAATAGTTGAAGTTTCAGCGACTGATGGGTGACACTGAATAATGTCATTCCGTGTGTTTCTACAATGTCTTCGATGTTGTCATTCCATTTTATTCTCAGGCATCCTCTTGTTCTCATATCAGACCGTCGGTGTTACGCCAGTGCTGATAACTGATGGTGTTGCATTCTAACGTGATGGCCAATTTATATGTTCTTCTGTCTTTCAATGAATGTGGCACAAGGTGTTGATCCCACTGTCAAAATGATAGCATCATTTCTTACTTATTTTCAGATAGTTAAATTGGCAGCTCTTCTCAGGCATCTAATCTCACAGGTTTATGCATAAGTATGATTTGGATAACGTCCTTGTTTGACAATGGTAGCATAGGGCTGGTATGAATAAGCTATTTATTATCTGTCATTCTGTGGACAATGATACGTTTAGATGTTTCAACACTGGTGATAGTTGAACAGTAAAGAAATTAAAACAAACAATGTGTACTCACGAATTTCGTATCTCATACAATTGATGCCCCAGGCATGTGATGCATGGTTGATAGCATCTATGGATGGTTAAATAATATCAATTAAATATTATCATACCCGACACAGAGTAACAAACTAAGAAAAATATCTAAAACTGGATCATACATCTATCATAATACAATTGATTGATGATGTGCACATCTGCAACAGGAAACATGACTGAAAGATCTCTTCTTCTCTTTTCCTATTTGGCTGGCAGTGTTGGGATAGGTAGAGTTCTGGAACGAGTTCTGATATGTACATCATTCACTGTGATGTTTGTGACTGACAGATCACTACTGATATTATATCTTGGTATTGTTAGCTGCACTGGGTCTAGTCAGCCCGAGCTGTTCAGCTGCAGATTAATCTAAGCTAATTGAGTTATTATTATGAACATAGTGAATAAAACATTCATTTTTAATCAAGAATACATACTAATTTATGTTTGTATATTCTGAACTAACTCACTTCAAAACATTTGTTTTCACACGATGTCCAAATTGCTCATTTTCGCTGTCCAAGAAATTTTCAGCAATCTTCTATAAAACCAGATTTCCAAGGATTCTAGGGATTTTTTTGCCTGTTTACTAAGTTCCAGGACTCACAATCGTATGTTAAAACTGCTCTATGTAATATGCAAGAACTCTTTTCCTAACTTCCAATGACAAGGAATTATTGCATAAAAAGTTCTTCATTTGATACAATAAAGGTTTTGCTTGTCCTATCATGTTCTTTATCTCTTTTGTGATACATCTTCCATCTGATAATATCCATGTGCCTAGATATGTAAATGGTGATTATATTATCATTTGTTGTCGTTCTTTAAGCATTCCACGTACATCTTTCTGTGTCTTCCTCTGCTTTTCTTATCCAGTATTTTCCCACGTAAGACTAATTTCTTTTTTTCACCTCTTCCGTTGATATGTTCCATAAATGTGATTTGTCCTTTTCTTACGGTTTTTGATGAGTGATCTTGTAAAACCTGCAGCTGTCAATACCTCAACTTTTTTTTTTTCTGTCCATGATATTCTCAACATTTCTCTAAAAACCCATCAATAGTAGAATGCAACAAGACTATTTACAATGTCAAAATCAATAGTAACAGTAAACATGTCTTAGTTAGTTAGTTAGTTAGTTAGTTAGTTAGTTAGTTAGTCATGGTTCCAACTTTACGGCAACGGGTTGTCCCCATATTGCTCCGTTCCTGTGCCAGTGAATATCACACAAAATGCACCTCACTGCCAAAAGTGAACAATGGAACAGACAGGAGTATCGGCAAGCCAACAGCCCACACAGGTACACTGTGCATAATGCCGCTGCCAGAATGCCAACACAAAAGTCCTCCATGAAAAATACAGTTCATCGTCGATGGAAATGGCAGTCACCAGAAAGACTTCATTGACCCGGGTTTTATCCCATATGGCTTCGGTCTCTTTCCACAGGATGACCCGCCAAAAGCGCCGCACAAGCACGAACTCCGTAGCTCCAGCGGCGACTCCCAGGAGTCTGCTGAAAAATGCACTCGTGAGCCAAAAAGGCAAACCAGTCAATCCAGCAATAACCGGCTGCCATCGTTCCGAACATGCTGTTCACACTACACACAACCGTGGACAGATGTAAAAGCATGTCTACTTACACAGAATCACAACATCAATAGTAGAATGCTACAGAACTACTTACAATGAGTGTCAACATCAATAGTAATAGTACTAACAAAGAGTCACAACATCAAAAGTGGAATCAAACATTACTTATAAACAGTGACAACATCAATAGTGAGATTTAGCATCTCTGCCAAAATTGTATACGTACGCACTATTGCCGTGTTCAGAGATTCTCTTTCCCTAAAGACAGTATCCAATGCTATTCTACCAATCTCTGACCTCATGGTGGTTTGCGCCAACTGGGTTATAGCATATTCAGGGTCTTCTACCCCGTACGAGGCCTGAAATACAAATAGAAAGAAAAAAAATTACAAATAAAAACAACTTCAACAAACTAGGAATAAAACGAGAATGACTAAATGAGATCTAAGTTTTACAACAACGATACTAAGCACACACAACAACATACCCCCCCCCCCCCCCCCCCCCCCCTGGTGAAAACTACACTAGAAGAAAAGTAGAAGGCAAATGTGTAAGAGTAATATAACAAATGATAAGGGAAGACACCAAGACAACTGGAAAGAGAATGTTGGACATTGCTGTCATGAAAAGTGCCAGAGTGCTAGATCTTCTTCTTCTGCGTTCATCCGGATTTTTTTTTCAGATGTGACTGCGTTGTGCCTGTTTACAGCAGAAATGCGTTCTTGCGCCGTCAGGCCGACACATCCGACTTCTGCGGGCATTTGTTGACCGGGTTAACCTTCCCGGGGGTTTCTTAGGGAGTGCTAGATCTAACACTGCTGTCATGAAAAGTGGCAGTGTGTTAGATCTATTGTGGTGTACGTTTGTTATGAAGACAGCGACTGGTATTTATGCAATATTTGTGTTCTTTCCCACTTTTTCTTCCCAGACCAATCCCAGAGAATTCAGAAAATCTTCAGGCACCCAATTTGCAAGGCATGTTCAACCAGCTGACCTTCCTGATTGGGAAGATATCACTGGACCACAATGTAAGTAGACACACTAACCACCGCATCACAACTGCTGGTAGAGAAACATCTCTAAACTACAGTGCTGGTAGAGTAACATATGTAAATTACAGTGCTGGTAGAGTAACATATGTAAATTACAGTGCTGGTAGAGTAACATATCTAAATTACAGTGCTGGTAGAGAAACATCTCTAAACTACAGTGCTGGTAGAATAACATATCTAAATTACAGTGCTGGTAGAGTAACATCTCTAAACTACAGTGCTAGTAGAAAAGCATACATGTTCTAATCAGAAAATCAACCTACCTTATAAGGGTCAATAATCCTCAAATACAAGACGGCATCCATTGTGAGAGTGACGTTATCTGGAATATGCAAAATGGATATTTGAGATAAATTATGCACAATGATAGAAAATAATTTTTTTTTAAACTCAGGAGCCAGACTAATATTTTTCTGCAAATAAGAGCTAAGAAAACTATTGAAAATTCATACACCATGTAAAAATGTCCTGGTGCCATGGTAACTGGCACCCTGGATTTTTCTACCCCTGCTTATGCATAAACTGAATGTCAGGAAAATCGGAACTAGTTTTGAATATACACATATTGTATGTATCCTTTTTTTAACCCTTAAAACCCTACCGGGCCGATATCCCGGCCTTGCAGTCACCATGTTGCTCTATTCAAACAGATGAGGCCGATTGTCGGCCCTGTTTGTAAGAACTGCTTTGATTGGTTTGCTTTTAATAGTACAGACCAATCAAATGCTTCCTTGCAATCGTCAGCCATTTTAGCCTTCACATTGCCGTTTCTAGCGTGATTCAAACAAGTGGATATTATTTTGTGCTTTTTTTTCCGAAGTAACCCATTTTTTTGTGGATTTTTGAGTTCTAAAATGGCCAGCTTTGAACCCGAAGACGTACTAGCATTGACTAGCTCTGATAGTAGCGATTTTGTCAGTTCAGGACTGTCAGATAATGACTTTATTGATACAGAAAGTGCCCATGAGGATTTCAACCTCGTGTCCCCGTAGTTTTGTGTATTGGGAATAAAAAATATTGTTTTATCTATACCCTTTCATGGCAATGGCCGGACCAAAAAACATGTCACCAGTTGATGCCCACCTATTACAAATGTCAATAGGGACTTCATAGTTGTTGTTTATTTAACCATAAGTGTTTAAAATTATTCTAAAGTGGTGTAGGTATCCAATGAGGAAATTTTAGGTGAGTACCATTTTTTTTTAAATATTTAGTACCAATTCATACATAGTGGTATGAAATATTTTATTATTCACAAAATACAAATGAGGTCATCAAATTTGTGTAAACATGAACAAAACAACTTCAGTCATACACAGAAATAAACTTTACTATATCCTCTTTAAGAATATATATACTTGTATATATCTATATAGGGTTCTAATATTTTTTTTTGAATTTATATAATTGTCACTTCAGTCATTTCTGTACTCCAAAAAAATGGCTCCGTCTTCTTCAGAGGGAAACCTAAATTTGGCCCAATGTTGTACCGTCCTAAAAGGGTTAACACATAGCAGTGAATCCTGGACATTTAGTAAACAAGCTTAACAATCCCCAGTAGCTTTCGAGATGTGGTTTTACAGAACAATGCTAAAAATTCCTTGTCCGGCTCAAATGAGCAAACTAAATGTTTTGAAACAGACTCCCCTCTGACGGTCTCCACCTTGTCGTGGTAGAGGGGCTTGTGTGTCCCAATGACACCAAGAGCTTTGTTGATGGAAGCACAACTACATGTCGGACAGGCCTTGGGATAGGGACCAGACCAAGAGAGACACAACCTGCTGCTCTGCAGGTAGACTGAGGGTAGGCAGTCAAAGACCGAATCAGGCGCACGATGCCACTAATTCCTGGGTCGAACACATACTCTAAGGCTCTCCGCTGAGGGATATGACTGAACGCCTCTAAGCCAACATCCCCCGGATGTGAGAGCCGGGCCGATACTCACCCACTGCAAAATGGAGGTGAGATGCTTAGCCTGCTACATGCTTGGTCCAGATACTTGTGCGAAGGCTCTCATCCGAGGGATAAGAGGGATCCCAGGATGAGAGAGCCTGGCCGTTACTCGCTCTCTGCTGCATGGAGGTAAAGTGCTGAGCCGGCAGCACATGTAGCCTACCTTGTGAGCATTACTAAAGGTGGAAAAGTGTCCCAATCGCACGCAGTGGTTACGATGCAAGTCTGTACTAGAGCTCACTGAGAGTGTAGACAAAGGTGGAAAAACGACTAACATGAAATGGAATGCTTGGCTAACGAATCCATTACGTGGAAGTCCAAAGCGAAAGTTTGCAGAGTGGATGTCGTCTGCAGACTGACCGTTCCTGGTCTGTGCGGGGAGCAGCCAGGGGTGCGTGAAATACCCAATATTTGGAAGTGAGGAATTAAAGTAGCCATGAGCAGGACGTGGTGATTCTTTGGGTGAGCCCAGTCTTGGAACACTATGTACCGGCTCTGCAATTATGGAAGCCTCCTTGGATGGCGAAAAATGCCCATGGACTGTCTCTGCTTCCACTGAGGGCTGACTGTAAAGTCCTTGGTCCTTCCAACTTGACCAGCAAATATGTGGACACCACAGCAGTAAAAGAGTCAAATGTCCTTTGAAACCATGGGAAGGCAAACCCATCTACCAAATGCCCACTGAAGTCGGATGTGCAGGCCTAAGGACGCAAATAAAACAACCGTGCTAACTTGACCAGCTAGGATGTGGACTGCACCACAACAGTGAGAGTCCCCCAGGAATGCTAACCTGGTAAAAAAATGCACGCTAAAGTCAGATGTGTTGGCTAAGGGTTTCGGCCCAAAGGTGCCTAACCAGACACAGCAATTACGTCTGAAAAAACACTCTGGGTGAACGCAGAAGAAGAAACAGTCTCAGAATAATGACAACTTATCACAAACATACAAAAATGCAGTCATCAATTTTTGGCCAAATTATGAGAAGACAAAACCTATAACATGTTTGTGACAACTGGAAAGATTTATGGAACAAGATATTCAAAGACAATACTAGAAAATTCTTGACAACCTTGTCATTTTACAGAAGAGCGCCAATGCACAAATAGGTACAAGCTGTTGGAGATCGCAAGAAGTGAAGAAGCATGATCACCCATGCCAATCAGAAAGGCACTGGATGATTACCACAAAAAAAAAAAAAAAGATTACAAAAAAATATACTGTATGTCTATCCTGTCCTGATACTATTGTAGAAACAAATATTGTACATTTTTTGTTCAAGGTTTTCAGGAATCATGGCAACCTCTGAGGTACTTATAAGTCACAGTGGTTTCACAGCCAACAAATATAAATTGTACCAGGTTGGGAGAAAAGTTTACACTAACCTCACCAAGACAGATGCAAGCCTTTATCAAAACTCAAATGACCCGAATGCCAAGAGTTAAACCAAGAGTTCTAACTTAAAGAGGCAGAACTTACAATCTTACAGAAGATTCACAAACAAGCAACCAACCAACCAACAAAGCAGTCAACCCATGGAAGTGTCCATGCATGCCATGAAAGTGATTTTGTACAAACCTATCTAGTAGTGGCGCAAACATAATTATTGTACAGGGTTATTATCATTACCGAGAGTGATAGCGGCTTGGTGTGGGACATCAATGGTAATTTCCTTCAAACTTTGGACATATTTGATCGTGTCTATGACTGGCAAGATGAAGTTCAGGCCCTGGCAATGAAATAAATTAGGTGATACATTAAAAAAAAGTAAAGATATTCATCTTTGACTCACAAAATATTCTTATCTGCTGATGAATTTAACTATTTGCACATAATCCAGTGCTGCACGTTTGACATGTTTTGGTAATCTCCTGGTGAATGAGAAAACAAGTATTTGCCTGATTTACTTAATCAAGATTGACACAAGAGATTAATATCTTCTTTTTAAAGTCCTTTGCAGGATGTTGCAATCAACCCCAGCTTTAATTTTTAGGCAATTTTATGTTAAATAATTTGCCACTACTTTCTCAATGTTTAAGTCCAACGTAATGCCGGTGAAGACACTGAACAAACCTCCCCCCCCCCCCCCCCCCCCCCATTAACACACTGGAAATGTAAGAGAGTGCACCCGTATCGTTTCCAAAACGATCAACGTTTTACATGTTGGTGAATAACAATTTGTCTTATTTTCTTATTTACCTAATCATGTGTTCCATGTCTTGCTCATCTGCAATTATTTGTCTGATTCATCTAATCAGTCAATAGTAAATAAAAAGAATAAATATGTAATAAATCATACATGAATCTACTCTATACTGCATGTTTTACACACTAACGATGTATTCCTTCACTGTTTAACAATATTTCTGTTCAGTTCAGTACAGACTATCATCACTGCTGCACTACAGACATATCCATAAGTATACAGCTCACATCAGTATGTTATCACATAAGTATGTTATCACATCAGTATGTTGTCATCACATCAGTATGTTGTCATCACATCAGTATGTTATCACATCAGTATGTTGTCATCACGTCAGTATGTTGTCATCACATCAGTATGCTGTCATCACATCAGTATGCTGTCATCACTTCAGTATGTTATCATCACATCAGTATGTTATCACATCAGTATGTTATCACATCAGTATGTTGTCATCACATAAGTATGGTGTCATCACATCAGTATGTTATCACATAAGTATGTTATCACATCAGTATGACATCACATCAGTATGTTATCACATAAGTATGTTATCACATAAGTATGTTATCACATCAGTATGACATCACATCAGTATGTTATCACATAAGTATGTTATCACATAAGTATGTTATCACATCAGTATGTTATCACATCAGTATGTTATCACATCAGTATGTCATCACATCAGTATGTTATCACATCAGTATGTTATCACATAAGTATGTTATCACATCAGTATGACATCACATCAGTATGTTATCACATAAGTATGTTATCACATAAGTATGTTATCACATCAGTATGACATCACATCAGTATGTTATCACATAAGTATGTTATCACATCAGTATGACATCACATCAGTATGTTATCACATAAGTATGTTATCACTTAAGTATGCTGTCAAAGGAAAGATGCATGTTCTCAACAATTTTACATTAATTTGTTTGCTCTTGTTGTATCATAGGTTGTTAACATTATCTAATCTCTGTACAGTCATGGCAAAAGAAGAATTTATAAGAAAGACAAATGTGATTAATTGAGAGAGCTTGAAAAAGAACTGTAGATATATGAGGCTGATGTCCTAACAGCTCGGTTGTGTTCTTAAACATGACTTGATTTTCATATATTTAAAAACAGTTTTGCATATTTTATTTGTCAACAACTGTGTACTGTTAAAAATCAGAAATGTAAACAAACAGCAAGATGTGCCACCTACAGGATCTAAGATAGCCTTGTATTTCCCAAATCGTTCAATGACCCAAGCCTCCTGCTGGGGTACAAACAAGATGACAGTGTTCATTGGTAGTCGAGACTTGTGACGGATACGCTGCTGAGCATGTTCGATGGTTGCCTAAAAATAAAACAGCATTTCAATTGAAGATTAAACAAATTAAAAACAATAAAAAATGTGTACACCTGAAATGTAAACCTTAAGTGAAAACAAAATTAAAATATTTGCCTTGTTATCTTAACTCTGAATAGTCCATAAGATCTGTTATCTCTGGTACAATGGATATATATAACATGTTACGGTGCTTGTACTGTTCCCTGATAAAAATATGAAATCAAATATCTTCCAGCATTTCATGAATTTGGTATCAAAGATATTTTGGTTATTACAGGTTAAGGTAGCTCCACAGCAGATACTGTCTTAAAGTGTGAAGTCTTAAGCATGAGGTTGGGTGTTCAGATCCATTCTTCACCACCTTTCCCTTCCACACAATTTGGACAAGTATATGGTGCTCATTTTATGAGGATGGGCGGATCCTAGAGACGTAATGGTGGATAGTGGTAAGTGCCCTTGCTTACCTTGACAATGACTATAGTAGGATATCTAATATCTGATCAGCGGGTGTGATGTTGCACTGACAATGGAATAAGCAGGGTTGGGTGGGGGGGTCTGATGTCAGCGCTCAATGTTCTGTATGGAAGGGAAAGACTGGCTATCTATCCCTTCGTAAACTCAGGCCTACAATAAGTGATGGTTCTAACCCTTCACATACCCACAGCAGATTCCTGCCAACCATAGGTATTTTATTTTTGTTGTTGTTGTGATAACTAATCAAACAAGTAAAATATTTTGACCACGTTAAAAGAAATAACACTCTATAAAAAAACTACATTGGAGGGTAAGGTTGAAGGCAAGCGAGCAAGAGGTAGACAATGATACAAGTGGGAAGATAACATCAAGAGATGGATGAACATTAATCTGACAAAATGTATAGTCAAGGTGAGAGGACAGACTGTTGGAGATCCTCTGCAGCCATCCTTCATTGTGGAGATGGCATCTGATTGATTGAAAACATCAGGTAGTGTATTATTCTTTACAGCATACACGATTCTTATCTGACTGATGTGACTGAAGTCTACTGAGCAACAATGGCCTCTATCCTAGGAATGTTCTAAGAATATGACAAACAGCATAGGTAGAATAGAAAGCTCAATGTTGTTAATCCTTTATGTACTCTTAAATAATGCCGAGTGTAAGGAAATGCCATCACAGTCTCAACTCAATGAAGGGCAACTCCAAACTGCACCTCCTGGATGACATGCAATGAGCAAGAAGACTGTTGTGAATATAGTTCCAGGAATTCAGTATGAACTGGCGCAAATAGACAACCACTGTACTTGAGCAGAGCAAGAAGACTGTTGTGAATATAGTTCCAGGAATTCAGTATGAACTGGCACAAATGGACAACCACTGTACTTGAGCAGAGCAAGAAGACTGTTGTGAATATAGTTCCAGGAATTCAGTATGAACTGGCACAAATGGACAACCACTGTACTTGAGCAGAGCAAGAAGACTGTTGTGAATATAGTTCCAGGAATTCAGTATGAACTGGCGCAAATAGACAACCACTGTACTTGAGCAGAGCAAGAAGACTGTTGTGAATATAGTTCCAGGAATTCAGTATGAACTGGCACAAATGGACAACCACTGTACTTGAGCAGAGCAAGAAGACTGTTGTGAATATAGTTCCAGGAATTCAGTATGAACTGGCACAAATGGACAACCACTGTACTTGAGCAGAGCAAGAAGACTGTTGTGAATATAGTTCCAGGAATTCAGTATGAACTGGCACAAATGGACAACCACTGTACTTGAGCAGAGCAAGAAGACTGTTGTGAATATAGTTCCAGGAATTCAGTATGAACTGGCACAAATGGACAACCACTGTACTTGAGCAGAGCAAGAAGACTGTTGTGAATATAGTTCCAGGAATTCAGTATCAACTGGCACAAATGGACAACCACTGTACTTGAGCAGAGCAAGAAGACTGTTGTGAATATAGTTCCAGGAATTCAGTATCAACTGGCACAAATGGACAACCACTGTACTTGAGCAGAGCAAGAAGACTGTTGTGAATATAGTTCCAGGAATTCAGTATCAACTGGCACAAATGGACAACCACTGTACTTGAGCAGAGCAAGAAGACTGTTGTGAATATAGTTCAAGGAATTCAGTATCAACTGGCGCAAATAGACAACCACTGTACTTGAGCAGAGCAAGAAGACTGTTGTGAATATAGTTCAAGGAATTCAGTATCAACTGGCGCAAATAGACAACCACTGTACTTGAGCAGAGCAAGAAGACTGTTGTGAATATAGTTCCAGGAATTCAGTATCAACTGGCGCAAATAGACAACCACTGTACTTGAGCAGAGCAAGAAGACTGTTGTGAATATAGTTCAAGGAATTCAGTATCAACTGGCGCAAATAGACAACCACTGTACTTGAGCAGAGCAAGAAGACTGTTGTGAATATAGTTCAAGGAATTCAGTATCAACTGGCGCAAATAGACAACCACTGTACTTGAGCAGAGCAAGAAGACTGTTGTGAATATAGTTCCAGGAATTCAGTATCAACTGGCGCAAATAGACAACCACTGTACTTGAGCAGAGCAAGAAGACTGTTGTGAATATAGTTCCAGGAATTCAGTATCAACTGGCGCAAATAGACAACCACTGTACTTGAGCAGAGCAAGAAGACTGTTGTGAATATAGTTCCAGGAATTCAGTATCAACTGGCGCAAATAGACAACCACTGTACTTGAGCAGAGCAAGAAGACTGTTGTGAATATAGTTCCAGGAATTCAGTATCAACTGGCGCAAATAGACAACCACTGTACTTGAGCAGAGCAAGAAGACTGTTGTGAATATAGTTCAAGGAATTCAGTATCAACTGGCGCAAATAGACAACCACTGTACTTGAGCAGAGCAAGAAGACTGTTGTGAATATAGTTCCAGGAATTCAGTATCAACTGGCACAAATGGACAACCACTGTACTTGAGCAGAGCAAGAAGACTGTTGTGAATATAGTTCAAGGAATTCAGTATCAACTGGCGCAAATAGACAACCACTGTACTTGAGCAGAGCAAGAAGACTGTTGTGAATATAGTTCCAGGAATTCAGTATCAACTGGCGCAAATAGACAACCACTGTACTTGAGCAGAGCAAGAAGACTGTTGTGAATATAGTTCCAGGAATTCAGTATCAACTGGCGCAAATAGACAACCACTGTACTTGAGCAGAGCAAGAAGACTGTTGTGAATATAGTTCCAGGAATTCAGTATGAACTGGCACAAATGGACAACCACTGTACTTGAGCAGAGCAAGAAGACTGTTGTGAATATAGTTCCAGGAATTCAGTATGAACTGGCACAAATGGACAACCACTGTACTTGAGCAGAGCAAGAAGACTGTTGTGAATATAGTTCCAGGAATTCAGTATGAACTGGCACAAATGGACAACCACTGTACTTGAGCAGAGCAAGAAGACTGTTGTGAATATAGTTCCAGGAATTCAGTATGAACTGGCACAAATGGACAACCACTGTACTTGAGCAGAGCAAGAAGACTGTTGTGAATATAGTTCCAGGAATTCAGTATCAACTGGCACAAATGGACAACCACTGTACTTGAGCAGAGCAAGAAGACTGTTGTGAATATAGTTCCAGGAATTCAGTATCAACTGGCACAAATGGACAACCACTGTACTTGAGCAGAGCAAGAAGACTGTTGTGAATATAGTTCCAGGAATTCAGTATCAACTGGCACAAATGGACAACCACTGTACTTGAGCAGAGCAAGAAGACTGTTGTGAATATAGTTCCAGGAATTCAGTATGAACTGGCACAAATGGACAACCACTGTACTTGAGCAGAGCAAGAAGACTGTTGTGAATATAGTTCCAGGAATTCAGTATCAACTGGCACAAATGGACAACCACTGTACTTGAGCAGAGCAAGAAGACTGTTGTGAATATAGTTCCAGGAATTCAGTATCAACTGGCACAAATGGACAACCACTGTACTTGAGCAGAGCAAGAAGACTGTTGTGAATATAGTTCCAGGAATTCAGTATCAACTGGCACAAATGGACAACCACTGTACTTGAGCAGAGCAAGAAGACTGTTGTGAATATAGTTCCAGGAATTCAGTATCAACTGGCACAAATGGACAACCACTGTACTTGAGCAGAGCAAGAAGACTGTTGTGAATATAGTTCCAGGAATTCAGTATCAACTGGCACAAATGGACAACCACTGTACTTGAGCAGAGCAAGAAGACTGTTGTGAATATAGTTCCAGGAATTCAGTATGAACTGGCACAAATGGACAACCACTGTACTTGAGCAGAGCAAGAAGACTGTTGTGAATATAGTTCCAGGAATTCAGTATGAACTGGCACAAATGGACAACCACTGTACTTGAGCAGAGCAAGAAGACTGTTGTGAATATAGTTCCAGGAATTCAGTATGAACTGGCACAAATGGACAACCACTGTACTTGAGCAGAGCAAGAAGACTGTTGTGAATATAGTTCCAGGAATTCAGTATCAACTGGCACAAATGGACAACCACTGTACTTGAGCAGAGCAAGAAGACTGTTGTGAATATAGTTCCAGGAATTCAGTATCAACTGGCACAAATGGACAACCACTGTACTTGAGCAGAGCAAGAAGACTGTTGTGAATATAGTTCCAGGAATTCAGTATGAACTGGCACAAATGGACAACCACTGTACTTGAGCAGAGCAAGAAGACTGTTGTGAATATAGTTCCAGGAATTCAGTATGAACTGGCACAAATGGACAACCACTGTACTTGAGCAGAGCAAGAAGACTGTTGTGAATATAGTTCCAGGAATTCAGTATGAACTGGCACAAATGGACAACCACTGTACTTGAGCAGAGCAAGAAGACTGTTGTGAATATAGTTCCAGGAATTCAGTATGAACTGGCACAAATGGACAACCACTGTACTTGAGCAGAGCAAGAAGACTGTTGTGAATATAGTTCCAGGAATTCAGTATGAACTGGCACAAATGGACAACCACTGTACTTGAGCAGAGCAAGAAGACTGTTGTGAATATAGTTCCAGGAATTCAGTATGAACTGGCGCAAATGGACAACCACTGTACTTGAGCAGAGCAAGAAGACTGTTGTGAATATAGTTCCAGGAATTCAGTATGAACTGGCGCAAATGGACAACCACTGTACTTGAGCAGAGCAAGAAGACTGTTGTGAATATAGTTCCAGGAATTCAGTATGAACTGGCGCAAATGGACAACCACTGTACTTGAGCAGAGCAAGAAGACTGTTGTGAATATAGTTCCAGGAATTCAGTATGAACTGGCGCAAATGGACAACCACTGTACTTGAGCAGAGCAAGAAGACTGTTGTGAATATAGTTCCAGGAATTCAGTATGAACTGGCGCAAATGGACAACCACTGTACTTGAGCAGAGCAAGAAGACTGTTGTGAATATAGTTCCAGGAATTCAGTATGAACTGGCGCAAATGGACAACCACTGTACTTGAGCAGAGCAAGAAGACTGTTGTGAATATAGTTCCAGGAATTCAGTATGAACTGGCGCAAATGGACAACCACTGTACTTGAGCAGAGCAAGAAGACTGTTGTGAATATAGTTCCAGGAATTCAGTATGAACTGGCACAAATGGACAACCACTGTACTTGAGCAGAGCAAGAAGACTGTTGTGAATATAGTTCCAGGAATTCAGTATGAACTGGCGCAAATGGACAACCACTGTACTTGAGCAGAGCAAGAAGACTGTTGTGAATATAGTTCCAGGAATTCAGTATGAACTGGCGCAAATGGACAACCACTGTACTTGAGCAGAGCAAGAAGACTGTTGTGAATATAGTTCCAGGAATTCAGTATGAACTGGCGCAAATGGACAACCACTGTACTTGAGCAGAGCAAGAAGACTGTTGTGAATATAGTTCCAGGAATTCAGTATGAACTGGCGCAAATGGACAACCACTGTACTTGAGCAGAGCAAGAAGACTGTTGTGAATATAGTTCCAGGAATTCAGTATGAACTGGCACAAATGGACAACCACTGTACTTGAGCAGAGCAAGAAGACTGTTGTGAATATAGTTCCAGGAATTCAGTATGAACTGGCACAAATGGACAACCACTGTACTTGAGCAGAGCAAGAAGACTGTTGTGAATATAGTTCCAGGAATTCAGTATGAACTGGCACAAATGGACAACCACTGTACTTGAGCAGAGCAAGAAGACTGTTGTGAATATAGTTCCAGGAATTCAGTATGAACTGGCACAAATGGACAACCACTGTACTTGAGCAGAGCAAGAAGACTGTTGTGAATATAGTTCCAGGAATTCAGTATGAACTGGCACAAATGGACAACCACTGTACTTGAGCAGAGCAAGAAGACTGTTGTGAATATAGTTCCAGGAATTCAGTATGAACTGGCACAAATGGACAACCACTGTACTTGAGCAGAGCAAGAAGACTGTTGTGAATATAGTTCCAGGAATTCAGTATGAACTGGCACAAATGGACAACCACTGTACTTGAGCAGAGCAAGAAGACTGTTGTGAATATAGTTCCAGGAATTCAGTATGAACTGGCACAAATGGACAACCACTGTACTTGAGCAGAGCAAGAAGACTGTTGTGAATATAGTTCAAGGAATTCAGTATGAACTGGCGCAAATGGACAACCACTGTACTTGAGCAGAGCAAGAAACTAATGTGGATGTGAAAGTCAAAAGGAAGACGCCCCAGTCTTATGTTTCTTTTGTCCTACTACTCTGCTGAGAGGAGGTAGATGTTTATTATTCTCTTCTTTTCTTGTTAATGTTTCATGGTTATTTGAACAGTTAAATCTTCCAACAGCTTGCTGGGCCTGCGTGGTATCATCATTAACTGCACACTTTTGCATAGTAACACACACAACCATATTTTTATAAATTATCACTGACTGATCAATCTTCTTAAACAGTTAAACACTGCCATACTTTACACTGCCATCATTACACCATATTATCATCTCAATAATAAGTTGAATAGCACGTCACAGATCTGGATTTGAGAAAGAACATTAAAAAATTGGTACCAGTCTTCGGACTAAATAATCTCACATGACAATCCTAAATAGCAAGAAATGGAAACATCTGAGTAGTGGCGAATGAACACATTTGATTAGTTGGGAATGGATGTTTGGCAACAACAAAATATGCATTTTATTTTCACAAGTAAATATATTTATATTATACAAGTAAAAATAATGTAAAATGCTCTTCCTAGATTTGGACTCTCCAATGTATTACTTCTTTACGCTGGGGTTTTTATGCATGTGACTCTTTTAACTATTTGAATAACATCACTATGGATCTGCATAGGAAGGGTATGGCGTATGTGTGTGCATGTCCGTGTGCGTAGACAATTATCAATATAGAGTATTCCCGAATTGCCATTTTTAATCTAGCTGGCACTAGCGTGTCAATCACATTTGTTCTATCTTCTATAATATCTAGTAATAAACTGTAAACTTTGTGCAGGCTGTGTCAAGCAACTTGTATGTTTGTTTCTTGATGCATGATATACTTTTCCAAACACCTCAATCAGTTGTTACAGTAACGTATTCCATCCCAACTGTTCCATCTGCTACTCCTGTCACAGATTTTTTAAACTCTTCCAGACTCAACTTCAACCAGCAATTATGTTTAACTCTGCCTATCATGAGAAGTTCTTCACAACATGATGTTAGGGTCTGGAGGGTTTTAAATAATTAATAGCATTATGATTATGACTATGAGATAGAAGAAGTAACAATTTGGAGAGACTGAGTTCATGTAATAATTGCCTACAACAGAAGAAAGTAAGCAAACATAAGTTTCTTTGGACCAGCCAAAGAATGTATGGAGCTTTGCACAGTATGGAGAAAGTTAGCTCCACCTTTAGACTCAGACTGTGTTAAATAACATTTGTAGTAATTGTAGCTATGCTTCTTCTCAGAAAGACAGTTAACAATAACAACCATCTAAGAATTAATTTTAATTCATCAAATAATTAATATCACTGCTAAGTCTCAAGAAGAGACTTCAGTGATGTACCATCATTTATTTATGACCGTCTGTTACCTCTGTAACTAAACTAAGCTTAACTAAGTCAAGGCATTAATTAAGTTTAACCACCAACTCAGCCACTGTGATGGGTTTCAATGTTCATAATTGATTATTAATTCAATTGGGATGTTTATAATTTGTTTTGTAAAATATTAACTCTTTCGCTACCGTGAGCCCATCTTGGGACACGATGGATTTCCGGTGATGGCAGTCCGCCCTTTTAGTCCCACAAAATGATCAGTGGTTTATTTCATATATTTCTGCTCCGTTTCGGAATTTTAAGTTACAGTAAACTAAAAAGTCGTACAGCGAAAAGATTTCTACGCCATCTTGGTGCGGTCAAACGTTTTCTAATATTGGATTCTTGTGAATTTTCAGTTTTAAGGTAGTGTTAATTTGTTTTTTCACAATGGAAACGCCCACCAGTTTGCGTCCACGTAGTATGACTTGAAATCAAGCTAGATTATTGTTTATAACTGTTTTAAACAATAGTGATTCCCTTATCAGTGAATATTTAGAAAGAATTTTTAGTTGTGTCTAACGTTTTAGCACGTGGTGATAAAGAAAAACCAGTGAATGTTCGTCAACAGCTGAGTGTCTGACAACGAAGCACGAATGGCTGAAGTTTACGTCTGTCATTATTGCTATGGGACTTGATCCAAGACCATGTATCAAAGACTACTGGTGTACAAGTGCACATTTATATACTCCTTGGTATGCCACTGCCACTACGTTTCCCAGTAATCAATTAGAAAATTAGAATATATTTATCACACCATGTTTCATGTATGTGAACCTGAGGGTACCCAAAAAAAAATTTAAAAAAAAAATTGATCCTCTTGTTGACATGATTATGAAGAATATCCAGGAAGCATTTTACCCATTTGAAAATGTGTCCATTGATGAAATGATTATTTGGTGGAAGGGCTAAATAAAGCTAAAAATACCATGCATTGTTGTCTCTACCAAGTCTGTAGTTAGAACTGTTGAGAGCGGATTGCGAAAACTGCAAAGCAAGCCGAAGATGGTCTCCATGAAAATAACACGGCGATGAATGGCTGCGACAGAATGGACCAAATGGTTGGATATTATAATATCCATGATAGGAAAACCATTAAGTGGTGGAAGAAGATCTACTACTAGATCTTTGAAATTGCACAGATCAATGCTCACATCCTACATTCCATATGGCAAACAGAGAAAGGAGGATAAAAATTGTCATAGAAGGATTTCAAGTAAAGGAAAGTGCTCATCGCGAAGTAGCTCAGAGTATTCCTGAAAGTTTGACACTCTGCCTGCCGAAGAATTTCAGTCTGTTGCAGGAAATTATGCCGAAAGATTTACATGAGCCAAGCATTTAATAGAATTTGTCGGTGTCAATAGAGACTGTGTTTTTTGCAGCACTCGAACTAAACGACACATATCATCTTTTGTTTGCTCCGGCTGCACTAATAGACCAGACTTGTGCGCCAAAGTTTGCTTTGCAGCCTATCACAAATAGACTGCCACATATAGTAAATAAAAACAAACAGACATGACAATTAAATGTAAATCTGCCAAGTGTTTTCCTAATTTTTGTCTGAAAAAAGAAAAATACATGATTCAGAATCTGCGGCAAAACTTCTTTTCGGATGATTGATTCGGAGCAATTGTATTTATAGTTTAGAAACGTGTTGTTTGTGCAGTAAATTCAACAGGATTAGCAGTGATCAGGATATTGGATAACAACGCCCCCTTGGTAAGTACAATGTTTACATTATTTTTACCTCTTTTTAACAAATTATTTTAGAAGTTATATTATTATTTTTATTTTATTTACAACATACAGCAAACATTATCCTACCAACATATTCCTTGTGCAATCCCCTTTATTTTGATATATAATACAACATTTCTGCTACAATTTTAACCATTTTCATAACATTATTGCGACATACACCAACTTCCAGATTTCGGCCATTAGTTTTTTTCATTTTTGTGAAAAAGACAAGGTTCAGAATATGCACCAAAACTTCCTTTTGGATGATTTAAATGAGCAATACTGTTTATATTCTTGAAGACAAGTGGTGTTTGTTTGATTATTCAGTAAATTAAACATTATTAGCAGTATAGGAGTATAGAAAACACATTCTAAGTGCAATGTTTACATTATTTTTACCTACTTTTGTCCAATTATTTTACAAATTATATTATTATTTTAATTTTATTTACAACCTAAAGCAAAAATTCTCCTACCAACATATTCCTTGTGCAATCCCCTTTATTTTGATATGTAATACAACATTTCTGCTACAATTTTAACCATTTTCATAACTTTACTGTGACAGACCCCACCTTCAAGATTTCAGCCATTATTTTTTGTCATTTTTTGTGAAAAATACATGGTTCAGAAAATGCACCAAAACTTCTTTTTGGGTTATTTTAATGAGCAATACTGTTTATATTCTTGAAGACAAGTGGTGTTTGTTTGATTATTCAGTAAATTAAACATGATTAGCAGTATAGGAGTGTAGAAAACACCTTATAAGTGCAATTTTTTAAATAATTTTTACCTCTTTAATTTCAGTTGTTATTATTAAACCTCTCATTATTGTCATAATATTTGTAACCTATCAATTAATTATTAACACTGTCATGTTCCTTGTGCAATCCTCTTTAATTTGATATGTAATACAATAGATCTGCTACCATCTTAACCATTTAAAAGCATTATTGTAACACACCACCCCTAGTTCCAATTTTCTGCCATAAATTTCTGTTTGGTCACAGCCCAGTTTTTGTTTGGTAGTGAAAGAGTATTTATTATTGTATTAATTATAATTTATTATTACCAATTATTAGCTAACTAATTATAGCCAGGCAATGAAACTTAATAACTTATACGCAGGAAGTGAAACTAATAAACAACAACTAAATAGAAACCAGAAACCGTGTCCTGCAAATGAATATGACATTCAGGAATGAAAATCAAACACACATGCCAGTCTGATTTGCGGCTTCATGTTCTTCAGTTTTGAGAAGTCCGGACACTGCAACTATACTATTATTTCCTTTCTACTGATTCAAGTCAGCATTCAATATAAAATAAAGTCACCCTAATTTGCAAATGCATGTATCCTGCTCACCTTAAGCAGACCAAAAGGTCGTCGTGTGGTCACAGACCGCAACATCTTGGGGACAGAAATGAGTTGAAAAATTGCATAAGCTCGGCCTGTCCTGTGATGAAACTCGGGGGCAGATGTGTGACACAGTGCTAGCAGTCAGTGATCTTGCTTGCTGAAACTCGGGGCGCACGTGTGGCACAGTGCTAGCAGTTTGTGATCTTGTAGGATTAAATCGGGGGCAGATGTGTGGCACAGTGCTAGCAGTTTGCGATCTTGTCTGCTGGACTGGACCTTGCTGCAGTGGCTTCCCTTGCTGGTGGCGGAACAATCAAGCATGTTCATGTAGACTTGTCAACATTATTTGAGGATCAATCATTTTATGAACTTGCTTCTGGCAAGGTTCCGGGTAAGAATGGGATTTCAGTAGAGGTTATCAGAAGTGGGCAAGACATATTCACTATATACCTATACATTCTCTAGCTAATAGTAATACTAGAAGAGTCAGTGTTTCCCAACCTTTTTAACTTTTTTGTACCGTGCCCCACTTAAGCCTTTCTAAAATTCATATTGCCTCCCTCCCCCGCCCCATGCCCCCCCCCCCCCCCAACAAATACATTATTTTTAATATTCAAAAATTGAAATGTTCACTAAAGAAACTTGAATGATAGGTTTTAGGAAGAAATCACTAGGTAATTATTGAGCAAACACAGTAAGTAAATTTTCAAAACATATAATGGAGAACTGAAATTCAAGTACAAAATTTAAATAATTTTAATGAAAGATTTTTCTATATTATTTTAATTATTAGTAATTATTTATTATTTAAATTTAGTGAGATACTTGAGCTTGATGCTTGCTGCAAAGAGATCTTATGTCAGGTTCCAATTTAGTTAACTTCAGTCTCAAGTCTCCCTGTTTTGTTATATTCAGCCGATTTCTTCCATTTTCGAATTGCCCCCCTTAACAGTCAAATTGCCCCCCTTAACAGTCAAATTGCCCCCCTTAACAGTCAAATTGCCCCCCTGTGGGGCGTGGGCCCCACGTTGGGAAACACTGTACTAGAGATTAGAGCTATTGCTAGAGAGTAGAGAGGGCAGGTTCCAACACAACATCAATCAATTCAATTGGTTCCTGAGACGAATGTTGAGAATTCCTTGGACTGCCAGAGTAACTAACGACGACTGCCTGAAACAGGCTAATGAAACTAGAACACTTTATACAACAATAAGAAAGAGACAAACAACCTTCTTTGGTCATGTAATGAGAAGAGAGGCATTGGAGAACATCATGACAACTCGAAAGATCGAGGGGAAGAGAGGCAGAGGCAGACCAAGAGAAATGGTGCTGGATGGATTGAGACGGTGGCACAGAGGAATATCAGCAGCAGAGTTGATCCAGAAAACCAGAGACCGAGATCTGTGGAGAGCCATGAACGCCTACGCCAGCCGGCACGGCACTTGATGATGATATATATATATATATATATATATATATATATATATATATATATATATATATATATAATAAAAATAAAATAACAAAGTAATGCAGCTTTACAGAACGGAATTATGAAAAATGCAGGACATTGCAACGACTAGCATTCAGCATCAAATAAAATACACATACAAAACACAACACATGTATCACGGAGAAGACCCGCCAGTGACTACACAAGGCATAAGAACGGGATGAGAACAATGAAGAGAAAACAAATCTTTTGCTGCCTATCTCAGAATACCAGACTGTGATACTAACATGAATTTCACCTTGATACTCATAAATAGACAGCCGTGGGAGTCTGTGGGTCAAGGAGACCAGGGTAGGGGATTTATTCATATTTACACATGATTTCAAACTATTTCATTCATTGGCACCTTTCCGTCTTGACAGACGATAGTTTGGTACATTGTGCTTCAAAAAGGCTTAACTACGATCCATGGCGGTGGCGAGTGTGGCTGATAAGGCCAATTCTTGCTGCAAATGTTTGCCCACAGTAGATGTATGTGAAAACATGGTCATTTCCACCATTGTGCACCATCTTACATCTCTCACGCTCTGTGTGTGCTTTATCTGCAATCATTTTCTCCTTTGTCTTTATTCCATTTCTGATAGTTGCCCTCCATGCAACACGTTCAGCGGCGACATGCTCCCAATGTGCATTATCAATGCCTGTATCAATCATGTCCCGCTTACACACATCTTTGTATCGTAGTAGAGGCCGACCCTGAGATCTCCTACCCGTCTGTAATTCACCAAAAAAGATGTCCTTTGGTATTCTACCATCATCCATCCTCCTAACGTGTCCTATCCATCTAAGTCTACGAAGACTGAGCATGGAATACACCGTCACACAACCTGATCTTTCCAATACTTAAGTATTTGTGATTTTGTCTTGAAACTTAATACCAAGTATTCTTCGCAGACACCGCATATGAAAGCTGTTTAAACATTTCTCTTGGTGTGAGTAAGTTGTCCAGGTTTCACTGCCATAAAGAAGAGTACTAAGGACACAGGCTTGGTAGACAAGGACTTTTGTTTTGGCAGTAAGCTTCCTGTTCTCCCAGACTCTTTTTGCTAACATGTTCATTGTTGTTGCTGCCTTGCCAATCCTGATGTTGATTTCCTGATCGAGGGATAATTTACTATTTACCTCTGATCCTAGATATGTAAAATGGTCTACTATCTCCAGTTCGGCGTCGTCAATAAAGATTGATGGATTGATTTCAAAAACTAAAGTATAATAAGCATCATCATACATCATAACACTACAAGAGTAGAATAAGGGGGGTCGGAGTGACTGTAGCTATTGAGGGTTATCTCACTTCTATGTATGGTTAGGAAAATATTTGCCAGTTCTTTGCAGATTTTAAGTCCTACGAGATAAGTCTACCATGAGCCTGAATCACAGTGTGGCTTTCGACTTGTTATTAATGTAATCTTGTTCTTTAATGTTATCAATTGTTATTCTCTCCATGCCAAGCATTTGTAGACTTGTTCACCATTGGTTGGGTTCTGCAGCTTAAGTTAAAGACTATCTCAGTTTTCTACAGATGAGGTAAAAAATGTAACAGAACACAGAGTAATGCAGCTTCATAGAACATAATGATGAAAACAACTAACGTTGCCGTGACTAGCCATCATCACCAAACAAATACAAGAGAAACATTAACCTATAGACTTATATTATATAAACTTGTTATATTTACATGGAATTGACTATGTGAATTGTCAGCAAGCAAGGCATATGTATATAGTTTGTAAACACGATTTAACAAGTTTAACCCTTTAGCAGGCAAAGCGTCTGGGAATGTTTCTACCCCTGAACGGGCAAAGCATTTGAAACCGCCCGATACTATTATGCCTTGTAAAAACGCGATCTCTCAGCTTTCCGAGACTTCTGATTGTCTACTTTCGGTGTCGTCGATAGCTTGACAATGTGGCCGCCATTTGCAAGCATGTACTTTGAATTTGAACGGATTTTTAAATTAGTTTTTGTGGGTTTTACGCTTTGCATTTCAAAATGGATTTCGACGATTCTTCAGGTGCTAGCGGAGATTTCGCTGGGTTCCATTTAAGTGACATTGAAAGGCACGAAATTGACTATTAATCGGAGCTAGATATCAGTGATCAGCGCTACTTTGCGTTAGCAGTCGTGTCGGACTTTAAAGAAAGTGATTATGATTCTGAAAATGTGTTTGTAAATTGCCGTATAGATGACTGACAATCACAAACAATATGTTGTATTTTGTAAATATTTGTGTTCATGTGTGGATTCGTGGCAACATTCACGTGAGTAAAATATTCTGCACACTTTTCCCTTCCTTTTGCTGTTTATTTGACTAAAATATGTTGATTAACAACTTATATGTGATATTTTTACTAACGTAACCCAAAATTTTACCGCACCTCAAAATTCTTTTTGCCTGTTCAGGGCTACAAAACACACAAATGTCTGCCCGGTAAAGGGTTAACTTTAGTAGTAGTTCTGTTTTTAATCATATGAAATTGATTCCATTGTAATTTATTATATAAATTTCTCCTAAATAAATTTGTTTTGTCATTTTCTTGTAGTGTCGAGCAAAGGTTGGTGCAGAGTAGAATGAGTTCTCCATGTGCTGACCCTAGAGTCTTGAAGACTAAGAATGTACAAAGTCATTCACTGGTAAGGATAACACTATGTGGTCATATTGTATGGTAATGCTGTGTGGCCACTTAATAATCAAGAATATGTTCTGCATCACTTAGGACTAGATGTTTTTTTTTAACTTCTAATCCCAGAAGGTAACAATAGCTGCTCAAAGGGAACAGTAACTGCTCATAGGGAACAATAATTGCTCAAAGGGAACAATAACTGCTAAATTGGTACAGTAACTGATCTATGGAAATGATAACTCCTCAGCGGGAATTGTAACTGCACAGTGGGAATAGTAATTGGTCAATTGGAGCAGTAATTCCACATTCAATTCAATATTCCACACACCTGACTGGTTGTGTCTTCAGATTGTGCTATCCAAGATCTGCCTGTCTCCAACCGATGTCCCTTGATATCATCTAAAGCTTTGTAATGGGAATTGTTCCATTTATGCTGCAGTCCTAAGGTAAATCACGGCCTGAAGCACCTTGTGCCTGTCAAATATAAATAGCGAAGCCAGTATATGTTGCATACATATAACAGGGGCATACCTTGTACAGAACTGAATGACTTGCATGGCATTATCTTGCATATGTTCTACTTCACAACTGAAAATGAGATATTGTGTACATTCCCACACCATACTCAATCATTAAAATGATCCGATGCTTGTAAAGTGTGCACAGCATCCTTTGCTCCATGCCTATCACTGCCATCATGGGAAGCAGAGGTGTTTCCAAGGCACCAGGGCCGGGTTATATAGTGGCCAAGACCTATTGACGCGTCCTCGTCGAGCGTCCTGGGCAACAGGTCCCTTCAGGGTCCTGGCTAAAGTCAGTAGGATCGCTGATTCCTCCGAAGTCGGAGAGTGTCTGCCTGTACGGCGAGGAACCACCAGTCTGCACACCAATAAGCCAGACATGGGACAACGGATACTCACGCAAACCTCTGGTCCTGTATGACATCACACTGATGTTGGACAACAGGATGCCTTCATCCGACATACAGGACTTCGCGTTGGAGCTTAAGCCAAAGAACACAAGCAAGCAAGCACTGCCATCATTTTCAGAGCATTGAGTCCCTTCTTGGTCGTGTCCACTACCTTCCTCATGTGATCCTTGAAGGACAAGCTTTTTTCAGAGGCTGAACTTGAGTGTGTTCTCTCTATTGATCACACAGACATTTGTTGAGATATCTGGTACCTCTTCCTTGACAGAGCTATGGTAAAGGGGTCACAATTACAGTTCGTAATTCCACATACTGCTTTGGGAGATTTGAAAGCAGGCCATCTTGTGCTGGTTTTCATACAATGGTATGAGTACCAACTGTTCAGAAAGCAATGGCAAACTACTGAATGTAAATGTGCCAAGAAATCACAAACAGCCAAAAAATGCTGGGCTTGACTGTGGCGTCCTGTACAGGATATGCAACTGACTAACCTCCTCCTTGAAATTTCTGTTGTTCAGTGAAGACCATAGTACAGAAGCTTTGTCTGGGTTGAAGGCAGAGCCTGTGTTCGTGCACCACTCATCCACTTTGTCTACAGCAGTCTGCAGTTCTCTATAGGACTAGTATCATAGAGGCATGGGAAAAGTTGCTTGGAGAGAACAATAATGGAAGGCATAGTTCCTGGAAGAGAGACCCGGGTTGATCAACACAGATGTGAACACAGGACATTGAAGACATCCTGGGCAGGAAAGTGCATGAGGTAGGGGAACAGCTAAATGATGATGATAAGTTTATTGTCTTACACAGATTTCTTCATCTCTTGTAGTCAATAATGGACACTTTTACATGCTCTAAGGCACATTGGGCGTATAGTACTGACCCATATTTGATAGACCAGTCGGCACTCCTTGTGTGATGTGGTCAGCCACCTTTACTTTCCAAGACATTTCTTCATACTCGTCTGGGTCGACCAAGGTTCCTAGGTCCGTTTTTTAAATTTTAATTCGCTCTGATGGGGATCAAACACATGACAACAGGGCCAGCACATGAGAGTCTAGCCACAATGCTGCATCGTCATCATCATCATCATGTGCCCTACCAGGCATCCATGTCTCCACAGATCTCAGTCTGTGGTGTTCTGGGTCAGTTCTGCCGGCTGATGATATTCCTCCATGTGTACTCCCAACTAATTGTAATGCTGATTATTAACCTTGATCATTATATTAACAAATGTTTTTATTATTTTATTCAACTTGGGAACTGATTATTCTACAGATGAGCACATCTTTAAGAGAAAGACTTAAAAAGTGTGGCAGATATCACCCACCAGGAGCTTCAACATGTGGAACTAACACCCCACCAGCAACTATAAGTGTATACAGCCCTAACTCCTTACCAATGACAGATGCTGGCGGCAGTGTACATCTGAAAGAAGCCTATATGATTAGTAAAGATGATGCCGATACCCCAAAGCGAAGAGCATCAGAGACATTTAACAACACCACTACGGGTATAGTTAAAAGAAGGAAGCTGGACTATAACAACAGATTTATAGTCAAGGCTAGCAACATTGTGGATCAGACGAAAGAGGAACTGTCACCAGCATCATCCAGTATGTCAGTGGATGTCAGTTCAGATGTATTGAGAACTGAGGAGAGGCAGGTTAATGAGGATGTGTCTCTTAGCAGTAAGACTGACCACCTGCAGAATAGTGATAGTGCCATGCCATGTCTTGATGTTGAGGGAGATGAAATGCCAAGTAAGAACAACACTGCCAATGAAAATTACATCAAGCTGAAACATTTAAAGATACAGATGGAAACAGAATTAAAAGTCAAAGAAGAACTGATGAGAAAACTGAAAATGGTCAAGATGTATAGGGATAAGGTATTGTATTAAATTTTTTATATCCTTTCAAAGAAATTATAATTCATAGACAGTAGAACCTCTGTATTGGTAAAATTCAGTATTCTTACAACATTTTGAGAAAACAATATATCGATATCAGTGTCACTTATTTGGAACAATGCTGGTTAGTCCTCAGATGATTGTTGATTTGTTTGGATACTTAGTGTGATCTTTCCATACAATTATTATGTTTTTTGTGTGTGTTTTTATTTTGTATCTTTGTATTAATTTTTATTTTATTATTGAAAATAAGTGGTCATGATCACAAATAAGAAGAGTGGAGAAAAGGAAACAAGAAAAGGAGAACTGTTGAATTAAAGAAGGAACTTATTTCAAAAATTAAAATGGTAAACATCTTGTCAATGTGGCAAACAAATAAGGCTTGTTGGCATTTGATATCTGTAGATTATAACAAATAAATTTGCAGTTACAAGGAATAATGTGGCAAAGGGAGTTAAAATTCTTGCAAAATAGATTATACATTAACACAAGTAATGCATCTTTACAGAACCCAGTTACAGAAAACGCAGAAAGTTGCCACAACTAACCTTCATCAACAAACAAATTCATACACAAAACATATAAACATAGGGAAGACGCTACATTGACTACATTAAGGCATAAGAGCGGGATGAGAAGAATGGAAAGATTAAAATATTAGAACAATTAAAAAATGTGCTACTTATCTTATAATCTCAGGCTGTGATACTTGCAAAAAAAGAGGAAGAAGAACACATTCGATAGAACACATGGAAAAACTGTTGATTAATGGAAAAAAGTTGTCTGGTAATAGTGTTTGAGAATTCATAATCTGTAAAGAAGAAAAAGAAACAGCAGTCAACCCCAGCATTTTTTGGCTGTTTGTGATTCCTGGACAAGTTTACATTAAGTAGTTTGCCATTGATTTTTGAACGACCGGCACCCTTACCATTTCATAAAAAACTAACGTAAGGCGGTCTGCTGCCAAATAGTCCACAGCTGTGTTTCGAACATGGTATGTGGGATTATGAACTGCGTCCGTAATCCCTTAGCCCCGGAGCCGACCCTTAGCTAATGGATTACAGGCGCAGTTCATAATCCTGCAGCCCTGGAGCCGGCCCTTAGCTAATGGATTACAGGCGCAGTTCATAATCCTGCAGCCACGGAGCCGGCCCTTAGCTAATGGATTACAGGCGCAGTTCATAATCCCGTAGCCATGGAGCCGACCCTTAGCTAATGGATTACAGGCGCAGATCATAATCCTGCAGCCCCGGAGCTGGCCCTTAGCTAATGGATTACAGGCGCAGTTCATAATCCTGCAGCCACGGAGCCGGCCCTTAGCTAATGGATTACAGGCGCAGTTCATAATCCCTTAGCCCCGGAGCCGACCCTTAGCTAATGGATTACAGGCGCAGTTCATAATCCCACAGCCACGGAGCCGGCCCTTAGCTAATGGATTACAGGCGCAGTTCATAATCCCGTAGCCATGGAGCCAGCCCTTAGCTAATGGATTACAGGCGCAGTTTATAATCCTGCAGCCCCGGAGCCGGCCCTTAGCTAATGGATTACAGGTGCAGTTCATAATCCTGCAGCCACGGAGCCGGCCCTTAGCTAATGGATTACAGGCGCAGTTCATAATCCCGCAGCCATGGAGCCGGCCCTTAGCTAATGGATTACAGGCGCAGTTCATAATCCCACAGCCATGGAGCCGGCACTTAGCTAATGGATTACAGGCGCAGTTCATAATCCCGCAGCCACGGAGCCGGCCCTTAGCTAATGGATTACAGGCGCAGTTCATAATCCCACAGCCACGGAGCTGGCCCTTAGCTAATGGATTACAGGCGCAGTTCATAATCCCGCAGCCATGGAGCCGGCCCTTAGCTAATGGATTACAGGCGCAGTTCATAATCCCGCAGCCATGGAGCCGGCCCTTAGCTAATGGATTACAGGCGCAGTTCATAATCCCGTAGCCATGGAGCCAGCCCTTAGCTAATGGATTACAGGCGCAGTTCATAATCCTGCAGCCATGGAGCCGGCCCTTAGCTAATGGATTACAGGCGCAGTTCATAATCCCGCAGCCATGGAGCCGGCCCTTAGCTAATGGATTACAGGCGCAGTTCATAATCCCACAGCCATGGAGCCGGCCCTTAGCTAATGGATTACAGGCGCAGTTCATAATCCTGCAGCCCCGGAGCCGGCCCTTAGCTAATGGATTACAGGCGCAGTTCATAATCCCGCAGCCATGGAGCCGGCCCTTAGCTAATGGATTACAGGCGCAGTTCATAATCCTGCAGCCATGGAGCCGGCCCTTAGCTAATGGATTACAGGCACAGTTCATAATCCTGCAGCCACAGAGCCGGCCCTTAGCTAATGTATTACAGGCGCAGTTCATAATCCTGCAGCCACGGAGCCGGCCCTTAGCTAATGGATTACAGGCGCAGTTCATAATCCCGCAGCCAGTGAGCCGGCCTGTGAAGAAACAAGGCAGTTGTCATCTTCTTGTGCCTTTGAGGCTCTTAGAGTAGTAAAGGCTTACAACCGTGCATGCCAAACCTTTTGTAGGCTAGTTCATGATTAGTTACATGTTGGCTGTTTTTTTTTTAATGGTGTGAAGCCGGTCATTCAGAAAGTAATGGCAAACTACTGAACGTAAACTTTCCCAGGAATCACGAACAGCCAAAAATTGTTGGGGTTGACTGCTACATCATGTAAAGGATATGCAACAACTTTAAACTAGTCTGAGACCAACCTTCTTTAGTTGCCTTTTATGTCACGCACAGGAGGTTTACAGTCTTACAATTCTTTGCTTCCCATTTGGGAACCCGGTAACATGCAGGCGAAGGTTGTTAAACAGTGACCTTAATCAGGACAAACCTGGAATTTACCACTCTTAGGGCTGGAGGAGCGGCTGGCCGAGTGGCTAAAATGCTGGGCTAATCTTCAGGAGCCCTGGGTTCAACTCCTTGGTAAGATGTAGATTTTTTTCTGTCAGCAAATAGAAAAACCTAACCTGTACAGTTTGTGGCGACTGCACTAGCCAGGCGGTCTTAATTCCTCAGGTTCAAGACCCCCCTGTCCTACACCACAAGGTATTATATGCAGTAGATAACAGTCGTCTTTTTTTTTTGGGGGGGGGGGGGGGACAGAACTGGTTTTGCACATGTGTCAGCGGGGCCCGTAATGGTAAGCAAAGAGTGATAATGCTGTAACCTATCTTGCATGCCATAGGAGCTTTGACCTGAGACTGGCTGCCTCATCTGTAGAAACCTTTTGCTGCAAAATCTAACAACAGTTCAATAATCTGAAAGTATTCAGATTTCTTGGGGATAATTTAATTCTGCATGTAGAGGTTCTACAATGTGTGTGTGCATGTGTCACTTTATTGGCACATTAAGATGCTGTGGTTTACACTCCACGTCTGGTTCTATTAATACAGTGATTTTCTACCATGTCTGTATCCTTTATATTTGGCGCTTGTTCTGTTTGTTTGACATGTTAGGAAAACATAAAATATATTTCTACTTGAATTTCCTGAGAAATTCATTGGAATCATTCAAATTAAAATGTCAGAAAGTAAAGTAAACTTTACCAAATATCTCATAATAAATATGTTTCTGTTAACAAGTCTAGAATAAGAGATATTAATGTTGGGAGAAACATTGGAAGGTTTGGGTGGATATAGATATATCACTATAGGTAAATGGTGCCTTCTTCCCCTAAATTCAACAATTAAAAATTGAGAGCATCTGTTGGATATTTCACCTAGGATATGCTGGTGCTGGTGTGGTGGTAAATGAGCAGGCAATCAGATTGGTTGGGTCTGCACCACTTGGTAGGGTATTGGCGCATGATAAGGCAGATGTTGTCGGAGCCCTTTGGAATTGTGTGTAAGTGCAGAAGAACTGTTAGATCATCACGGCTTGGAGAGAATGGTGCTGTAGGGAGTGATCAGAGGATCTGGCCAACGCTCTGGATCTGGGGAAAGGCCAGACGGACACATAATCAGACTACTACTTGTACCATTAGTATTGGGACTCTTTGCTGGCTGTTGCAGATGAGGACAGAACACATATGGGAATGTCCTGAGTGTTTTTTATGTTGATTCTTGATTCAATACAACTTAACTCAATTCTCCCTCTAATCTGGCTGTCACATTCCTTCCCCTCATGATTCGCTGGAATCTGTCTAGTTCTCTCCCTTTATGAGAATAGCCTTAAACACGTGAGTCGGCACACAGTGAGTCGGCACAACTAACTCAGAACCGTCATATAACATCTGCCGGGAGGTGCCTTGAAGAGATTAGAACAGTCATATAACATCTGATGGGAGGTGCCTTGAAGAGATTAGAACAGTCGTATAACATCTGATGGGAGGTGCCTTGAAGAGATTAGAACAGTCATAACATCTGATGGGAGATGCCTTGAAGAGATTAGAACAAGAATCACTATGGCAAAGGTTGCCTTTTGCAAGATAGAAAACATACTGATCAATAAAAAGATGTCAGTCGCAGCAAGAAAAAGTGTTGAAGTGCTACATAGAACCTGTATTTTTGAATGGATGTGAAACATGGACAATGAGCAGACAACTTGAAAAACATCTAATGGCAGTGGAAATGTGGTTTCTGAGGAAAATGAAAAGAATACCATGGACAGACAGACATACCAGTGAGCAAGTCCTACAAGAAACAAATGAAACCGCAAACTGATTAGAGAAATTAGACATAGACAGTCAAAATTTGTGGGCACAATATGAGAAGAAATAAATTGGATATTTTGGTGACAACTGGCAAGATTGAGGGGAAAAGAACAAGGGGAAGGCAGAGAAGTGGATACTGGATGGCTTGGCCATGTGGTATGGTCGAGACAAGAACACAGAGCTGATCCATGATTGGTGATCGTGTGAGATGATGAAACATGAGCGCCCTGGCATGGCACATGATTATGATGAGATACCATTTTTGTTCTTACATTCTGTGTAGATATCAGTTAATTAATGTTTGTAGTTATTAGCAATTGTTTTAATATTTCTTTTGTTTAATCAACAGAACAACTTAACAGAACTGCAGACATTGATTGACATATGGCGGGATGTATCCCAGAAAGCATTAGCTGACTTACATGACCTTCACCCTCCACCAAGGCCTTCATTAACAGAACTGATAAACCATCTGCAGATTGACCATGAACTTATTCATTATGTCGCAGACGATGAAATGTTTTCTTGATTGTTTTGACTTGGCCATTTGTTTGTATCTTTGTCATTATCTCCCTTAATTGGGTTTTAATTTTTTGTTCAAGATTAAATGTTCTTTTTTATTTTATTTATTGCATTTGCTCGCTTTGAACTCAAGCGTAGTCCACACGTGTGCTACTACTTCAAATGCTATGGACTGATTTTTACGTGTGGTTCGGCTTTCCCTGTTACCAGTGTCCCTCACTATCGGGCAAACCAACTCTGACATCTGAGGTATTTGTCATTGTCATCACCAAGTCAAGGACGAGAAGTTAACCTTTTGGGTCAACTGACCAGTGTAGAGGTTGAACCTGCTACCTCAACATCAGCACACTGGAAGTTTAAGAGCAAGTGCTCTTATCCATTCAGCCATGCTGATCTCCACAAATGCGTTATTTCCATGTTTTGGTTTTTCCAAAACTATGTTCCTGTTAATATTCATAATAAACAAGATATTAAAATGTATACTCACAGGGACAGTGGAAAGTGCAGCAAAACAGACAGTAGAAAGACTGATCCAGCGAGAATTGAGCGGAGGGTTCAGACAACAATTAATGCATAGAAGAAATGCAGGCAAATGTTTACTCAGGCTGACACTGGTACCATCAGCATGGGGGAAACTGTGTTGGTGACAAGAAGTGGATGAAGCACGTGTGGGAATATCTCAAACAAACTTGATTAATATAATGACACAAATTGGGTGGACAAGTCCACTTTTATTCGGTACTTACAGCCACTCATTTTTCACACAACTGTTGTATATTCCATATTCGTCATCATGTGCCAGGCCGATTAGTTTGGACAGTTATGATCTTACATGATTACCTGAGTCTTGGATCAAGTCTGTTCCATATTGTGCATGTTGAATTCATATGGCAGTATACCTAAAAATGTGAACATTGAGCATTTACACAATATGGGTGTACTTATGTTGATTCTTGAACACATACGCATTTAAAAGTTAAAGCCAAGACAAAATTAAACAAACAGTTCAGCAGAAGTGACCAAATTAGAAACAATTGGAAATCTCATCTCTCATCTTGTTCTTCTACCTTGTGGTGTCGAGGTGAAGCATAAACAGCAGGAGGGTGCCCGTTTGTGGGCTTCATATATCGAGATTCCCATGGACTCTGTTATTCCCTCTGTCTCTGTTATTCCCTCTGTCCATCATTTACACGGTTGCCCTCTTTTTCTGGTTCCATGTGGTCTGTACATCATTGCTTGTTGTGGTATACTGACAGTTGGTAGCCTAATTATGTCACTGAAGTATTTCACTTGATGCTGTTTTCTAATTAAATCTAGCACTTCTATTATCTCAACCTTAGTCCTGATTTTATCATTTCTGATTTTCCCTGTTCTTGATTCAGTAAGTATTCTTCTCAAGGATCTCATTTCTGTTGTTTTTCTTTTCTCTTTTTTTGCCATTGGTAGCATAGAGTTGGTAGAAAGATTGTGTTGTAGAGTGTTCATTTAGTGTCTACTGATACATGTTTGTTCTTTGGTAGCCATTTGTACAGTTGGAATTATCAGCACCATATACTGACCTCCAAACTTTTAAGTGTTAATACTTTATTGTGTATTCATTCCTCTGTTACCCTAGGAAGTAGAGATACCTTGCTGTCCTCTGTTTATTTTGGCTCAGTTTAGGAGTGCTGTATATTTTTGCTCATTACACAGAAATATCAATTGGGGAATCCTTTGAGGCCACTATTGAGTGGCACCTTGCCGTCTTGACAGACGAAAGTATGTGGATTGGAATTTGGCCAAAACCCCATCGCACAATGCCTGGGCATAGATTCAGAGAACATGTGTTGCCCATGCAGCATGTTCCCTCTCTCGGCCTTGCCTTGTTTACTCCAGAGGAAAGGATAACCAGTACGTCTGGAACAAGGTAGGCTGCAGACGCAGGCAGCTCAGCATCAACCATATCCCGCAGCTGAGGGCCTTAAATCAAGTGTCTGGACCTGTATGAGCACGTACACCTCTCATTCGTAAGTGTCTGGACCAATGTAAGCGTGTACTACCATCAGACTCCCCGCCTGACTCTGTGCGGATCCCGCGACCAGCGAGAATAGGCCCGCCGGAGATATTTTTCGTCTCATGCGAACAAATCTCTACTTGAATGAATAAGTAAAGAAACGATAAAAGGCTACTAAGGCACTTCATAAATAAACATACATGTATTGATTGGTGCTCATAGAATTAGAAGAAACAAGTAGAGACTAGAGGACACGCCCGACAACATACAAATTGAAAGCTCTAGTTACCCCACCAGGATTCAAACCAGTCACCTCCAAATGTCGACAGCGTCTCACTGAAGGAACAAGTGTACTTCAATGCATGACCAACAAGACTTTTGTTTTGCGAATAACCATTAAATAAAGCAGAATTTCTATAATACTAACCAGGTCGAGGGTTCTAAATAAGATGTAGGATTTAGGAACAGATTGCTTTGTGTTGATTTCAGTGCATTAATGTTGGCCATTCAGAAAGCAATGGCAAACAAACAAACAAAAAACAGTTCTTTACAGGACGTAGCAGTCAACCCCAGCATATTTTGGCTGTTTGTGATCTGGCAAGTTTACGTTCAGTAGTTTGCCATTGCTGTCTGAATGACCGGCACTCATACCATTTTCATAAACAAACTAACGCAAGAGGTCTGCTGCCAAATCGCCTGCAGCTGATTCGAACGCGGGATTGCGAACTGCATCCGTAATCCCTTAATCACGGAGCCGGCAATGGCAAACTGCTGAACATAACATTGTCTAGTAAATGCTGGGGTTGACTGCACCACCCTGTAAAGGACATGCAACTAACTTTTTTTTTTAAATACTGAATTACTGATTTTATTGTTTAATACAATAGGCCATTTTGAAATAAAGATGGCATGCGTTTAGTTGGATAAGTGCAAACAATTAAAATATTAATATTTGTGGGTGTGAGTGTGTGTGTTAGAGCCTGAAGTTGGTTGCTTGGTTGTAAATCCTATGAAAGACTTAAGTACTGATGTTCAGACCATCTAAACCCTGGAAGGGGCTTGCATCTACTGGACTGAGACCTGGTAACAAAGTACCATCTACTTGGGGACTGGGCTGCAGTGCTTCTCCTCACCTCTCCAAATTAAAACCAGAGAATTGCACCAGACCTACTGGAACTTTATATCTGCGGAGAGACAAGGCAATTGTTTGAATATTAGCTAGACTGAGGACAGTCAATGGGTAGGTCACCTTGTGAAAAGGTGTTCCAAGTTCTTGGCCAAGGTGAGATCTGGTTCTGGTCTTGTGGCCCAGTGAATCTGAAGAAGAGGCTTGGGATTCAAAACTATGCATTCCCTTAGATAATTTAAATATAGAAGCCATAAACAATATATTGCACAATTTCTTGACTGGAATGTTTTGCTGCATCTCATAAGGTGCGTACAGCTGAGTTATGTATAGTATTTTGGCCAACATATTATTCATTTATTAACTTCATACGATACATAGCTTTATGGATTTCCTGGGCATGCTAGGTAACATTTAATTATTTCACTATCACTGAATAGATCAGAATTCTTCAATGCATATTATTTCTGGTAATTTCAATGATAATTTTTAAATTATCATCATGGCCCATGCTGACTGGTGTAGTCATTCATGTCTCTCCATAGATCTCAGTCCCTGGTGTTGTGGATCATCTCTGTTGATGATATTCCTCCCAGCCACCATCTCAGTCCATCTGCCTCTGACTATTTTTCCACTGATCTTTCCAGTTGTCACAATGTTTTCCAATGTCTCTTTTCTCATCACATTACCAAAGAATGCTGTTTGTCTCTTTCTTATGGTTGTTCTAGTCTCATTAGCCTCTTCCAGACAATCGTTGTTAGTTACCATGGCAACTACAAGAAAAAGAATTATTTTCTGTTGATTTTTGTTTGTTTGTTTCAATTGTTTTTCTTGTATTCAAGGGTTATAAAGTCCTTGTCCAGTTAATGAGTTTACTAGAACAAGGCTTTTATGTTTTGGTAAACTGGCATTTAAAACGTGATTATGTAGATAGCGAATTAATTAAAACAATGCTTTATCACAACACGTTTTATGTACTTTGATGCAAGTTAGTGTCTGTCCATTTCTCTCTCTCTCTCTCTCTCTCTCTCTCTCTCTCTCTCTCTCTCTCTCTCTCTCTCTCTCTCTCTCTCTCTCTCTCTCTCTCTCTCTCCTTTGTGTGTGTGTAACTTCCCCCCCCCCAATTTCCCTCTCTTTCTATCTCACTCTGTCTCTCCCCCATTCTTTCTCTCTTTATTGCTCTCTCTCTCTCTCTCTCTCTCTCTCTTTGTCACTCTGTATGTCTCTCTCTCTCAGATCATGATCAGAGGATCTCAGTCTAGCACCAGAACTCTGCAGCTTCAGTGAGGGTCCCGATGAGTGTAGACCAGGACCCGTGTGTGTGGTAAATATTCCCCTGTGAGCCAATTTGTTCATTTTATAAGGTTTGTTAGAGCAGTGGCCACAATGCCTACTCTTTATGATTGCCAATAGCTGAAGTATGTTTTAAACACTGGACCTCTATATCCAGAGCTCTCAGAAGAGTATGACATCAAATTTCTCCAAATAATTGTCCTAGATATGTTGCTATCAATTGGATGTAAACCCAAAGCTTTCCAAGTTAAAGAGTAATGCCCTGTCTCTATTTCGTTCTAGCCTCTCTCTCTCTCTCTCTCTCTCTCTCTCTCTCTCTCTCTCTCTCTCTCTCTCTCTCTCTCTGTGAGAGAGAGAAAGAGAGAGCACCTTCTGTCAAAGTTTGTGAGGTGCATGTCACATCTGTTTTAATGATGCCCCTACTTCTTGTGGAGGAATCGTGATTAACAGATTAACATCATTCTCATGTCAAAGGTCAGTGACACTTTACCACACCCTAGAACATATTTGGGTACAAGGTGTTGGCCCTATGTTTGATAGACCCGTCAGTATTATGTTGGTGATGTAGTCGATATAACGCCTACCTTCTTTACTTCTAAGGACATTTCCTAGCACCAGTCCTCAATGAGGATTCAAACATAGTACCACCAAACCGGTAGGCAAACATGCCTACCATTACACCACCCCCCTTCTGATGTAGTGCCATATTAAACATCCCGTGGCTTAGAAAGAAGAGTAATGGAAAGCATGGTTCCTGAAAGAAGAGGAAAATGACGACGACCAACACAAAGACGGGCAAGGAACATTAAAGACACCCAAGGCATGGTAGTGCACGAGGCAGAGTAACTGGTGAAGGATCGAGGGTCTTTCTGGCTGTCTGTGATAAGAGTGACGGTGTGCACCAAGAGCCTGCTTCATAGGGATTAGTGAGGAATTGTATAGAAGCTGCTGGGGTCTAGTTTTATAGACGAATCCCGTGGACGGGTAGAAGAAGCAGGGAAGTAACTCAAACGCAGAAGCCATCAACAATATATTGCATGATTTCTTGCCTGGCATATCTCGCCGCATTTCGGGTGTATACTGCAGAGTTATATACCATATGAAGTAAATAAACGAATAATAATTTGAGCTCAAATATATCAAGGCGTTATCAATTAAGCGATTCCAGCTGTTGCTTTACAAACAGAAGGACTTTCTTTTAAATCGTAGGCTACCCTGGGTATAACATACTCCACATTCGTACACTATTCAGTATTTTGGTCAAAGTATGCCAGGCGATAAATCGTTCCACATATTGTTTATGGCTTCTGTGTTTCAAAAGAAGTTATCAGATTGCTGCTGGAACTATTAGTGTTGGAACTCTTCGCTGGCTGCTGAGGATGGGGACGGAGCGCTTATGGTATTGTCCCGAATGCTGTGATGTCGGTTCCTAAATCAATCAATCAATCAATCAATCAATCAAAAGAAGTTAACTCACAAATAACTGATTACTCGCATGAAAAGATAACAATTTGCAATCGTTCGGCTTTTCAGAGGAAAACTGGAGTGCGTTGCGACTATGGGAAAGTTGGAGAGGCAGGAGAAGATCGAGAGAGAAGATGCTGGACAGTTTGAGATATTTACATAGAGGAACATCAGTATCGGAAATGATGGGCAGTACATGAGACATGGCAGTGGACAGACGTGATTACCAACGCTACACGTCATGGACGGTATGAAGAAATGTCCGTTACTACGCGGTGTTGACGTCATTCATTATGACGTTTAAAAAAAACACCAACAGGACTACGGGAAGAAAGCGGTGCTTGAAGAACACGGCTCCGGTCTTTTCGTTTTGTGTCTCGGTGTGTGTGTGTGTGTGCATTTTGTATTGTAATGCTACACGTGACATACAACGTCAGCCACTTTGGGTTGTTCTGTTTATAGTGCTCACATTATGACCGTCAAGGGACACTATTATTATTATTATTGAGTCTTCATGGCTTCGTGAGGATAGCGGATTCTGACCTCTTTGAAATTATACATCTGGGACGGCCATTCTCGTTCGCTCGTGCACGGTGGCACAGTGGAAACCTTCTGAAGATCTTGTTTTGTTTCGGACAAATAAAAATACAAAAATAAAGAACACTATTCTTCAGTGGTGCAGTCTTCGAGTATGGCCGATAATTTTCAACAGCACGCCCGCGAGAAACTATATACACATACACATGCGGAAATTATATAGTCTGCCACACAATTCACATACATAACGATAGGTTACTATGGCATATAATGACACCTTTATTAACCACCAACAATTATTTCTCATCTGTCTTATATCATGTTGTGACTTACTGACTAACCCTCACATCTCTTAGGTGCGATACACACTTTCCTGATCATACTGCTGCTGTTTGTTCCCATCAACAACCCCCCCCCCCCCCAAAAAAGTAATATACACTTATGAAATTGAAAATCTCGTCACCAGCATTAGGCATTAGGTATGAAGACATAAGCAGCTTACCTGGTTTGTATCAACAGTGGCTGTGTCACCAGAACAGCAAGCCGTCCCGGCGATGAGGACAGTGCTATTGATCTGGCGCTAGTTTCACCTTCACTCACTACAGTGTGTAGATGGGGTGTCCTAGGACACCATGGCAGCGACCACCACCCGTGCAGCATACTGGTGGAGAAAGGCAGAACCAGGCAGCACAAGCTAAAGGTAAAGACGTTCCAGTATGACAGTACAGGGCAAGATGTGGTGAGTAAAATAAGACGTGACAAGCGCAGAACGTTTCAGGGCAGGAAAAAAAGCTGGGAGCAGCCACCGTGGTGGAGTTTCGAGGTGGAGAAGGCTTGGGTGGATAAGCGTAGTGCTGTAAGGAGATGGCAAAATGCCAAGAAGAACAGAGCTGGTCATCCTAGTCCCTGCTTGCACTTAGAACGAGAGATGCACACAAAAGTAAGCTACTTCAAAAAACTGGTCAAGGTTGTTTAAAGCGAAAAATGGGCAGAGGTGTGTCAAAGAGTAAGCACAGACAAGTCACTGAAATTGTTCTGGCGACTACATAAAAGCATGAGTGGTGTAGTCAAGAATAAGAGCATTTCTGACTTCCAAGGTGCTGACCTCATCTGGCAGAGGACTGACGAGGACAAGGGCAAAGCCCTCTTTGAACGCTACCTTGAGCAAAGCACCAGACAGACATGGGAGGCCGAAATCTGGCCAAGGAGGTCACCTCAGACAGATGCAAGGCCCAGGACACTTCGGATGAAGACACAGTGACAGTGAAAGAAATCAAGGCTGTGCTTCGACGATCAAAAAACAGTGCTCCAGGTCCTGATGGCATAAGATACGATGACATTAATAGGTGTACCGACAATGAGCTAGAGAAACTAGCAGACATGTACAACAACAGTATAGGGGGTGCTAGCATCAAGGAGGAATGGTTACACAGCTATCTGATTCCCTTGCCGAAGCCTGACAAAGACCACAAAAAAATTCAGGGATATCGAATTATAACCATGCAGAATACAATAGGCAAGCTGCTGGAGAAGGTAATTGCCAAGAAAATATCAAGCCAACTAGAGAGGCAAGGTGTTTTCCCACCCACCCTGGGTGGGTACCGTCCAAAAAGGGAAACCTGGACCAATGCAGCAGTATTTGCCCAGGATGTCTATGAAGGTTTCCACTCAGGCACTGAAACCGTTGCTGCAGCGATTGATCTTGAGGACGCATACAACAGAGTACCACTGGATTTTTTAATGTTTCAGCTTCTCGAACTAAACATAAGTCCATTCCTCCTTAGTTGGATCGCTGCAGCCCTCTTCCAACGGAAAGTAGTTTTTAGATGTGGCAGTTGGACTTCGGAACCAACAACAATATAATATATCCTGGCCTACCACAGGGATCACCATTATCTCCGGTACTGTTCAACGCCTACACAGTGAGTGTCAGCGACCTGTGCGCTACAGCTTTCAAGACTCCGCTACTTTCGCACTGCACGAAATAACAATTCATGACATTTGCGAAAGGAATGCAATTTATTCAGAGCCGACATGTGAATGGCTCTACAAGCATTAGGCTTCATCATTGTTACACAATATGAATATATCAACGTGATGATAGATGATGCTAGCATTACACAATCTAAATGATATAGCCCTAAGTTTGCCTATGGCCTAGAAAGCTATCGTATTGGTCAAGGATACGTCCGACCTCTCTACCGTCTCCAGTCAGTCTGTCCCGCTACACATAGCGTGGACCAGCACGGGCCCTTTTTCCCTCCGTGCAGTTGCTACTATTGCGTGCCTGGACTGGCCAGCACGCTGGCTGGTGAGTTTGAGTAACCTGGCATATCACGGTTACCAGCAACCCAATTGCTTGGGGAAAGCCCTCGCTCATCCGTACTCTTTGCCCTCTGGTCTGACACAAATGTGTCTCCCTGCGAGGTATTAATAGCAGTCGGTGTCTTCCCTGTCTGGGTGTCTCTCTACTAGCCTAGTGTTAACTCCTTACTCCTGTAAGGGCTTATTGGGGATGCTGACAGGGTCCCCCTCCTCTTCGCGAAGTGTTACTTCCCCTTTCTCATCTTTGTAACACTTCTTGGTCACAAAAGAAAAATTGGTTGTCCCCAATTTTGTCAGCTCTCCAATAAGTATAGAACTTTCTAGTTTGGGGATAGAACAATATCTTCTACCTTCATTCACAGTGTTCTATCTTTTCACTTGGCTGATTTAGTAGCCCATGTTTCAGTATAGTTGGATCTCTAGATATGTCAAGGATTGGTAGTGAACCGGAAACCGTTGTCTTATGACTTACGTCCTGGCTTCTGTCGTTAGACCCTATGTCTCTTGACTTCCACCCATTGACATTTGTCTTGACCTGTTCCTCATATTGCCCGAAAATGACAACCCACACACTAGTTGACTCTGTTATGAGTACAACACATGAGCACCAAGTGTTCATGTTCCCATCAATATCCCCTCCAACTCTATACACATAGCTCTACTGTTCACCTTCTCGCTTCCGCATGTGAAAAAGCTATGTTCACTGTTACATTCAGGTTTCTGATTATTTATTGTGTCCCCTGAATTTAGAGTTATTGTTCTTTGAATTAATTGGTGTGTGCAACTTTTATATGTTCGTTTTCCTGTTTGTTTGCGTGTTTCCTAATCACCTAAAGTGTACTTAACTCTCTAACATGTGTATGCGTTAGTGTACTAATGTGTGTGTTCCTTCGAGCGCCGCAAATCGGTTTATTGTGGTTACAAACGTTCGTTATTTTTATTTGTGACCACAACTCCGTTTTCTGAAGCTCAAAGTACGTTCTCTCTATACTCTGCTAAAGTGTTGCTGTAACACATATAAAACATTTGACAACACATTGGAAACACACATGACACAGACAAGTCAAATAAGACCTTTCCAGCGGTGGAAAAAAATATTTCCGCTGTCTTTCACTCTCGCTCTCTTTCTTTCAATGTTTACTAAGTTTCCGCATTCTCTCTCCGCATTTTCTCTTCTTTCATTCATCTTTCATTCCCTTTCATACTTTTCTTTCACTCAATCATTCTCTCGTCATTAAAATATCGTTCATAATATGACATACATAAGCAATATATATACATTAAATGATTGGCTGAATTATCACAGTAATCACGCCAAATGACTGTGCGTTTTGTTTGCACACGTCATGTCTGTACATAAATATACATTGTTATAAGGATGGTTCGTTACCGATCCTGACATAGTAACTTCCATACTTTGGTGTGCTGACCTAAATTACCTTCAAGGGAAATAATTTACTACTACTTTCATTTAAGCGAAATGGGTTAATTACCTTAAATGTTACTTGTGAAAAAGATGATATTAATTCCTAAATGATTGGCATTGATTTTGAAATGATATTATTAACTAAATGGATGTATAAATGATTATGATTATAAGTAAATTAACTAATATAGGATCTAATAATTGTATTTCTATAATGGATATTTTAATAAATGGGTTATTAATTAAATGATGGTGATTTCTAACTAAGCAAATAAGAAAATAAAGTTATATATGCGTTTACATAATTTGCAATAGAATAAATAATAGAAAAATGAAGTTATAGATATTGTAAATAAAATAATAATGTACATATATCACAGTTACATTTCTATATCTAATTACACTAAGTTGACGTCCTCCTCTGCGTTGTGAAGCTAGAGCAAATCTCTTTGTAGACTATTCTAACATAGTTCATTACACCAAAGTTTTTAATGCTCTTCTTGACGGATAGTGTATTAATATAGTTGCCTACCCCATTATGTAGGTCCATAGCTAACCCTGTACTGTCATTCGGGGTCTAATCGTTGATTCAATACATTCAATTCGGGGTCTAGCCTTACTATATTCTGGCGTTAGTTGACATTCTTTCTTTTCTTTCGGGGTCTTACTATGATGTTGGTTCATAACTTCTGCCATCAATTCGCAGTTAGCGTTGGTCCACAACTTCTCTAGATCAGGTCTAAGCTGGGTTTGCTATCCTCTTAGCGTTAGTTCCCATAATCTAAATTACGTGTGTCTCAGCGCATGTTAATTTTGCGTATGTTCATTACACTTTTCTAGCACTGTTCTCTTCACACAAGTCAAGTATCAGGCGATAATAACGCACTTACGATATGTCTTATTCTCCACACATGGCACTTGGTTATTTAACATTACAGTGTCAATGTTTCTGGTGGTGTATGGTCGCTTCCTTCCTGTAACTCAGGTATTTGAATGGATGAAGGACGACTTAAAATGTCTGCAATCGTATTTAGTCTCCCTTTTAAATGTTGGATGGTAAACGTATAATTTTGGAGAATTAATGCCCACCTGTTAATTCAGATTGCCAGATTGCATCACAGACAATGGAGAGTTATCGGCTTGGATTACAAACTGTGCTCCTGCCAAGAAGCGATGAAACTTTCTCACCCAATAGATCAAACTAAGGTCTTTCATTTCTGATGCTGAGTATCTTCCTTCAGCAAAAGTGATGTTGCGAGCTACGGGGTGGAACGTCCCGTCGTTGAACTGATCTATGATTCCAGATCTGGATATGGCACTCATATCTGTGCGTAAGAAATAAGTGAGTTTCGGGTTAGGCATACGAAAGGTAGATGGAACAATGCAAAAATGTTTCAATTTCGATACCGCACTAATTAATCGTGCATCCTTTACAAATAACTTAGCCGAAGCTTTTAAGATGTTAGAAAAACCACTGATGAATTTTCTATAGTAGTTTGGGACCTGTTTCTTGGTCGTTGGCATTGTTACATTTAGAAATTTAGTGACGATACTGTCATCAGTTTTCAATTGGCCCCTGCAGATGTTATGACTCAGGAAGTCAATTTGTTCCATGCCCAACTCTATTTTGGACGGCTTAGCTATGAGTCCACACAATCTCACGCCGTTGAAGACCTGTCGACGTTTCGTTAGGTGTTTTGTCCCGTCTTTCGTCTGATTGCATCTGTTATTTCTATATGTCGAGATATTTGTCGCAGTTGTGTTTACTGTCGGAACTGGTAGTTCCATGTCGTCCAATACTGTTGTGCTACTACTTGTGTGTGCTGTTATCTGGCTACGTGTGTTTGCGTTGTCGCTGTTGTGTGTCGCCTTACCTAGTGAAGTTGAGTTGTGTATGTCTGTCGTCTCATTGCTTGGTGTTGGTGCATTCTGTTCGTCTGTCTGATGTTCTTTTTGTGAAACGTTTGGATTCAGGATGTTGATATGAAATATCTCTAAGGGTTCTTTTATCGATATTTCATTATCCGCATCTGATATTTTGAGTTTAACGTTGAGAGGCCCTTGGCAACATGTTAGTACCATGTTATGTTTATCGGTTAGTTGAATCACAGTCTTTTGGTTCGGTTTAAGGTGAATCGTTTTAGTACCCTCGTTTGGATAGTTATGGTTTCCATTACTCGACACCTGCATTAGGGGTCCAGTAATATCGACCGCTATACTTTCAAGTGGTCTAGATGCTATCACTGATTTTTGCACTTCGGCCTTTACATGTTCTTTCTTTCGTAGCCGATGTTGACACACATTACAAGAGCGACAGAAAGATTTTATGTCCGAACAAAATTTCGGCCAGTAAAATTGTGATAGAATTCTGGCTCGCGTTTTATGATAGCCCAAATGTTCAGCAAACGGTGGTGAATGTGCGATTTTTAGCACCTTTTCCCGGTATGTTACAGGTAACACCGTCTGCTGAATTTCATGGTTATTATATGAGTAATAACGCATGAGAATTCCATTAACCTTTTTAAAGTACCAGGAAGAATTTTTAGAAACTTTCTTTCGCTCACACAACAAGTTAAAATATGGCGTGAGTGCTTGGTCGGTGCTTTGTGCCTCGCTCAACTTTTGGCGAGTAGTGTTGGTATCTGCACCACTTGGTGTTAGTAGCTGTAGAGTTTTATTTTGTAAGTCAGTATAACCTATTTCTGTATCTGACTTAGTTACAGCGTTGACCCTGTGTGTTTCATTCCAGGCTTTTATGTTGTCGTCTGTACATTCTTTCAATGCATCAAGACATCCCAAAATAAGGTCCGTACATGGATTTTGGAGGATAGCGCACGTAAATGTGCCGGTAAGGAACGGGGTATTGATATGCGCTTTTGCCAGTGGATATTTCTCGATGGTACCCGAGAAAGTACGGCATTTGACAAATTCACCCGTATAATCTTCTGTTCTAGCAAGTTCTCTTCTTAATCCCAGTATAGTACAGCCGCTATCAACTAAGCATTGGCATGGTTTACCATTGACCTGTGCATCGTAGAACTTAAGGTTACCTCTGGAGGCACATGCTGCATTAGCTTCTTCATTTGAACATGATATTACGTGTCCACATTTCAATCTCCCCTCCGCATGAAACTGTTGGCATACGTTGCACGTCTTAAAGTTTAAAATATCAGTTACTGATGATACACTTTGACATTCATTCGTTGGCAATACATTGACAAGTTCGGGATCTATGTCACTCTCATCGTCTGATGATGTATTGATGAGGGCTGCGTTGTTTGCCTTCATTTTCTGTCTCCCAAGACACCTATTGCTATAATGGCCATAACTAGAACAAAAATAACATTTTACAGCACGTTTAAACGATGATCTCCTGCTTTCTTGCTTCTTTAACACTTGTTCTAGGTGTGACGGATATGTGGGGTTTTTATCACACATCGAATATGTTGGGTGAAACAGATTGCAATAAATACATTGAGGTGGTTTCTGATATGGTTTGTCCTTCTTACTATAGTCTTTCTGTTTGTAGGATCTATCAGGGACTCTGTTTGCAAAAGCTGTAATTTCTGTGTCATATGATGTAGTTTTGAATATGTCCCGATTCGAGGAAAAATAAGCTGACCCCCGTTTCTCTAATTGTTGAATGGAATCAATATCTGACTGTTGTAAGAATTTAGCAAAAGGGGTAGGTACTGTCGAAACAACTTTGTCCATTACTATTAGTTCTTCTAGTTTTTCATAGCTGTTACCTACTTTAGCTGCCTTAGTCCATTTTTTAAATGTGCTCTGCACGTTAGAAATGTAGTCTAAGAACGTTTCAGTTGCTTTTGGTTTAATCTGTGAGAATTGAATTTGGTAACCAGTAGCGTCCAAAAGAAAATGTTGCATTATTCTATCGTGTATGTACTGGTAATTGTTTCTAAGATCAGTAGGTATGGATTCTATTACTTTTAAAGGCTCCCCACTCAGATTCCTCATGTAAATCATTGCCCAATCCTCTAAAGGTATTTTCTGTGTTTTTAGTTGGAACTCTATATTTTCAGTCCATGCGCTGATTGAATCACCTACAGTATATGGTTTAATGAGGCCTTTGTATTTACTGAATTTGTTCTGTTCTTCTTGGCTCTTTTGTTTGCTAGAGGCTATTTGTATGTTAGAATCTACCTCCATTTCCTTCATCTTTAGCTTAGTAGCCTCCTCGATCTCTTTCATTTCTTTTTGATGTTGTCTTTCTAATGCTCTTTCATCTCTGTCAAGAGCAGCTTTTCTTTCTGTTTCTTCCTTATACTTTTGATCTGCCCATTTTTCTAGTTTATCTCCAGTGTGGCCCATGGCGATGCCCGCCTGGATACATTCATTTAGTGACGCCATTTTGTGGCGTAATGTTAGTTCAAAATGATAATATAATAATATGCACAGAATAGTATACAATAATGTGTTAGTACATGTACATCATTTGCTGGAAAGGAAGATGCATGATTACGTTAGAGCATATCGAAATATTCGGAAAATATACTCATCTAATTTGTTGGACAGTGCGGTACTTGGGATGTTCCACCGCAGTCTTTCACACTACACACTGGTTTGATTCGCTGACACACGGCTGCGTTCTGGTTGGTAGAGCAGCAACAATTAGACACACGCTTACGTTGTAAATACAAGCTCACAATTCATCATATTTTATTAAATATTTATATTTCATAACGATGTTACTATAATTTTCTATTTCATGCGATTGGTGAATGAGAATGTGATAAATAGTGATAGATGGTATTAATGATGAATGATATGATCGTCTGAATGATTGTTAGATGATAAGTGAGATGATTAGTCGTATGGCCGTCAATGTCGTCTTGTCTTCGCCGTTTGACTCTGGCGTACCTTTGTTCTAGGCTGCAGTTCGTCGCTACTCTATTTAATGATTTCGTAGAATGGTGACATTGATGGCTGTATCACACGCAATGAAATGTACACGGTGGTTATGATGGTGATGTTCACTGATGATTTTATACATTTCAATTGCTTTTAATATTTTAACACACTTTCTAAATAATATTGGTAGAATTTCACACTTTACCGATCTAATTTGTATCACTTGTGGTTCACACTCCACAAATTGGCGGTCGTATAATTCACCACAAGAAAAAAATTTAATTTCTAGCATGTATCACAATAATATTTGTATTACTTTGCAATATATCATACATCACAAATGTCGAAATGTGCATTGAACTAATTCTGGCACAGAACTTTGTAATATTTATCGATAGTTAGCGTTCGTTTAGTGGTTTATAATACCACTTGCATGTTGGCGTTAACTGCTCGTCGAATATTACTACAACTGCCTGCTATGGCTGTTCAGAAAACGTTCACTGAAATCTGACAGTAATTGTACTGCTGGCGTTCGTTCAATGTGTTCTGACCTTAATTCGCAGCTTGCGTTGGTTCGTTGACCATTCTGACACCAATTCGGGGTCTAGCCTGTCAGCGACCTGTGCGCTGCAGCTTTCAAGACTCCGCTACTTTCGCACTGCACGAAATAACAATTCATGACATTTGCGAAAGGAATGCAATTTATTCAGAGCCGACATGTGAATGGCTCTACAAGCATTAGGCTTCATCATTGTTACACAATATGAATATATCAACGTGATGATAGATGATGCTAGCATTACACAATCTAAATGATATAGCCCTAAGTTTGCCTATGGCCTAGAAAGCTATCGTATTGGTCAAGGATACGTCCGACCTCTCTACCGTCTCCAGTCAGTCTGTCCCGCTACACATAGCGTGGACCAGCACGGGCCCTTTTTCCCTCCGTGCAGTTGCTACTATTGCGTGCCTGGACTGGCCAGCACGCTGGCTGGTGAGTTTGAGTAACCTGGCATATCACGGTTACCAGCAACCCAATTGCTTGGGGAAAGCCCTCGCTCATCCGTACTCTTTGCCCTCTGGTCTGACACAAATGTGTCTCCCTGCGAGGTATTAATAGCAGTCGGTGTCTTCCCTGTCTGGGTGTCTCTCTACTAGCCTAGTGTTAACTCCTTACTCCTGTAAGGGCTTATTGGGGATGCTGACAGTGAGAATCACCAGTGAGCAGATCACTGGACCTGGCAGGACATTGTCATATGCCGATGATGTTTTAGTGTATCGTCAGGGGAAGGATAGAGAGGAGGTTGCTGTGGAACTACAAACCGAACTCAATCGCATAAGTACTAATTGTGATGAAGCTGGGGCAATGGTCAACCCAACAAAGGCAACAGTGACTTGGTTCTCGTTGAATAATCATATTGTCAACACTCCAACACCAACTGTAATGCTGTGTTCAGAGATGGTGGAAAGAACGCAGGCAATGAATTACCTGGGGATACGGTTTGATCGAAGCCTTGCTTATAATGTGCACATAAACCAGGTGATAACAAAGGCCAAGCGGGGTTTGGCAGCGATGCGGGTGATGGCGGCAGCAAACTGTGAGCAGCGCCATCTATGTCTTCTGTACGAGGGGTTGGTCATGTCTGTTTTGGAGTATGCAATGGCAATCCTGACTCTCAGCCATAAGCAGATAGAACGGATGGAAAGGATACAGAATGAAGCTATGCGCATTATTCTTGGATGTACAAGAGATACAGCATGCAGGGCGATGCGCTACCTTCTTGGGTTTCCAACCATTGAAGAGAGAATACAAGATTGCAGGGCACGCGCCTACCTCAGAATTAACGCAAACACACAACATCCACTGCATAGTGAAATTAGGAAGGTGAAGGGCAGCAGGTTAAAAAGAGGACGGTCGTGGATGGGTCAAGCCGAAGACATTCTTCAACAGGTGTGTTCACTTGAGGACTTAGAACCTGGCGAGGAGTGGGTGCAAGTGCCAACAGACTTCTGCACATCCTTTTCAGTTTGCATCCAACTTGACAGAAAATGCAGACAAGAGAATCCGGCTGCTGTTGAGGCCGAAGTACAAGCGTTGATTTTCGAGAATTCGCTAGACGGTGACGCGGTCATCTACACAGATGGGTCGGTCGTCCGACATGTGAGAAGCTCATGGGCCTTTACAGCTCGGGCCGGAGGGAGAATTGTGAAGGAGGACTCGGGTGCTTTTACTGAAACCACAAGTAGCCTGACCATGGAAGTCATGGCAGTAAGTAAATCAATAACATGGCTCGAGACACAGACATTCACTAGGGTTTGTTTCCTTAGCGACTCAATGAACATGATCAAGAGGATAGAGGAGGGGTCGATCCGAAGAGAATGGTTGCTGCCTCTGGAGCGGTCTCGACTGGCAAAGATTAGTTTCATCTTCGTGCCAGGGCATGCGGGAGTACAAGGAAATGAGCGGGCTGACAAGCTCGCAGGTGAGGCTACTGTGGAGGGCGGACGCGCCATGGACCAGGCCGACATTCTGAATGCTCTACGAGAAGTAAGACTTTTGCGAGAACCAAGTGATGACTGGGAATCTACAACAATGGCCAGACTGCGAGAGCAGCAAATTAAAAGAGGTGTGGCCAAACAAGAACACTACGCAGGAAGCCAAAGAAGATTGATAAACCAACACAGAACTGGCGTCGTTAGCCGCTACACGCTGCGGGATTTGCTGAGGAGGGGATCCGAGCACTTATGGACTGAATGGTTCGATGTGCAATGAGGATGATCTGTCGACTGACTAACTAACTAACTAACATAAGCAGCTTGACAGACAGCAGCATAAAGCACCAGAGAAAGTTTTGGGAAGTAAAGACAGCAGGCGTGATACCGAGCACATCAGCCACTTAGGCCGTTTGATCTGTATAAACATGCTTTAGCTGCACATGCGCCTTAGTCGTGTAAAAGGGACCTTTAATGTTGTTGTTGTTTGTTTTTTTTTCCCTTTCAAATCGAAGACGGCACTATTGAAGGAGATTTATTGGACACAAGGCTTGGTCGAGAAAAGAGTCACAGAACTAATCCACGACTCTAGAGATCGTGTCAGATGGCGAAACCATGCCGTTCACGCTTATCGGCATGACACATGATGATTGTGATGATGATGATGATGATGATGATTAGACAGCTACTTTATGCCCACCAAAGACCATACAAATTGCAAGAGTCTCGAATAACAACTGTGCAGAAACTTATGGAAAGGATAATCTACGAGGAAGGTATCGTGCCGTAGAGATTAGTTTCATCTCTTTCCAACAGGCTTTATTTAGCGGGAGCTGTCCACATCGGAAAATGAGCTACAATGCAGTTTTGTACGTCTGTTATGATCCTACAAGAAGCAAATGGGAATCGTAAATTGATTAGCGAAATTAGACGTGGGCAGTCAAAATGTTTTGGACACATTATAAGAAGGCCGCGCCCCCTGGCGAAGGGCTTTACCGACTTTCTCCGTTATCCCGTATATCCACGTAAGGAACACGGCTGTACGAGATTCGGCAGCGGATCGCGTCGCATTGGTTACTTACGGGATATGTGAGCCGGTCGCTCAGAAAGCAATGGCAAACTACTGAGTGTAATCTTGTCAAGAACATCAACAACGGCTGGGAAATGATGGTGTTGACTGCAACGTCCTGTAAGGGATATGCAACTTAAACCACACAAAAAAAAAAAATAATAATAAGAATAAATAAATAAAAAAAAAAAATAAATATAGTAGCGAACTTGATGACAACTGGCAAGACTGAAGGGGAAAGAACAAGGGGAAGGTAGTGAAGTAAATATATGGATGGCCTTGGGCACGTGGCAAGATCGAAACAGAATGCGGAGCTGATCCACGACTCCGGTGATCGTGCGAGAAGGCGAAACATGACCGCCACGCTTATCGGCATAGCACATAATGATGATGATGTGCTCGAAAATTTCCATTCACGCAAAGATTTTTGGAACGCCTTGATGGTTAGATTTACGGAACTCCAGTCATGTCCCTTTCTGGTTAATTTGATGTCTTCTGTCATTTGTTTTCAAATGATGTATACATTAATATGCCAGCTTCCTGGCCTAGAGGTTAGCGACTTTTCTCCGTAATCTCGTATACTCTCGTAAGTAACGTGACGACGGTGAGAATCAGTAGTGGTTCGAATCGCGCCGGTAACTTACGGGGTATGTGAGCCAGCCGCTCAGAAAGCAATAGCAAACTACTGAGCGTAATCTTGCCAAGAAATCAGCTGAAAGATGCTGATGTTGACAGCAATGTCCTGTAAAGGATATTCAAACAATTTATTTATTTATACATTAATGTGGGAGCTGGGTTTCGAACTAAGAACCCTAACCCTTTTGATCTTTCATTGTGGTCACCAACGTCTCCAGTTCTGGTCAACGTGTAGACAACAGTTATTACTGGTGAACACATCTCGGACAATGGTCAGACTGTTGTATGTGGATGATGTTTTTGCTTGCTTGTGTTCGTTGGCTTGAGCTCCAACGCGAAGTCCTGTATGTCGGATGAAGGCATCCTGTTGTCCAACATCAGTGTGATGTCATACAGGACCTGAGGTTTGCGTGAGTATCCGTTGTCCCATGTCTGGCTTATTGATGTGCAGACTGGTGGTTCCTCGCTGTGCAGGCAGACACTCTCCGACTTAGGAGGAATCGGCGTTCCTACTGACTTTAGCCAGGACCCCGAAGGGACCTGTTGCCCAGGACGCTCGACGAGCGTATAATATATAACCCGGCCCTGGTGCCTTGGAAACACCTCTGCGTCCCGATGATGTTTTTGATTTATCACCGGTGATGGTTGGAATAGGAAGTGGATTACAATCTCAAGTATGGGGATGGAGGTGGAGGCGGTCATGGTTGATTCTCAGTCTGTATTACGCAACATTCAAAATGATCGGCTGTGACATACGTGGATACCAGGCATTGACACTTCCCTTCTAATTCAACTATTACCCCTATCCCGTTCAAAAAGATAAAATATATTAGGGTCCATCTTCTTCGCAGATTAATAATCCCGTGACCGAGTCAGCCAGTCTTACAACACGGAGTTGCTTGTACTGTCCGAACCGTGCAAGAATGCCAGGTAAAGAGAGTGAGCAGGTTTATTAGAAAGTAGGAACCAGTAGCCGGGACAGCGGTTAAGATAAACATGCTACCTTTGAACGAATGATAGTTGAAGATGTAATGACAGATGAAACAACAAATTTAAGTTTGCGTGAATTTGGATTTAAGTGTGGGTCTGGTAAGAAGGGACGTACGGGAAGAAGAATACGAAGTGTTTACAGCCAATAGATGGCGGTTAGGCGTTGAACCGTTAAGGCCTGTGGCGTGTTTATGCTTGCTGCTACGGTTTGTAATCGCATTTTCCTCATGTCGGACTGGCAGTACATGGTTCCGTCGCCCTGCTACCGAGTGAGTGCGTGGGCGACACTGTGAGCTGTGAAATTCGCGGGGAATGCTTTTACATCTGTCCTGTACAGTGACCTGCATGTTCGGAACAATGGCTACCGGCTGTTGCTGAATAGACTGATTTGCCTTTTCGGTTCACGAGTGCATTTTTCAGGAGATTCCCGGGAGTCAGCGCTGAAGCTGCGAAGTTTGTGCTTTATGCGACACTTTCGGCAGGTCGCTCTGCGGTAAAAGACCGAGCCATGTGAGAAAACCCGGGTCATTGAGGTCTTTCTTGTGACTGCCTAGTCCATTGACGATGAACTGTGGTTTTCTGAGCGTAATCTTGCATAGAAATCAACAACAGCGGTAAAATGCTGGTGTTGACAGAGATGTCCTGTAATAGGATATCTTCTTCTTCTTCAGCTTTCCGAGCCATTGAGGTTCTTTGCTGCAAATACAATCCGTCTCCATTCGTCTCTCTGGTTGACCCTCTCTTGCCAGTCGTTGATTCCAAGTGCTTGTAGGTCTGTACATGTATTATCTCTCCACCGCCTTCTTGGTCTACCTCGGGGTCTACGGTCATTTATTTCCTGAGTGTAAGCGAGTTTTGTTTCCCTATTATCTTCCATTCTTTCTATATGCCCCAGCCATTGTAGTCTATTAGCCTTCATGATACCAGTGATTAGCGGGGACTTAAACAGATCATAAATGTCTTTGTTACTTCTTCTTTTCCACTCTCCACTTTGTGTATCCCTAATGGGTCCAAAGATGCGTCTTAAAATTTTGTTCTCAAAGGTTTGTAACAAGGCTTCGTCTCCTTTCGTTGTACTCCAGGTTTCAGAGCCGAACAGCACAACTGGTCTGATCAGTGTTTTGTATATTGTGATTTTGGTGTTACGAGATGCGCCTTTGATTTTAGTAGATGTTGTAGTGCATAGTATATCTTATTTCCAGAGTTGATTCTAGTTTGTATTTCTTCCCTTATGATGTTGGAGCAGTTGAAGATTGTACCCAGGTATTTGTATGTTTCCGTTCTTTTAATGGTCATATTATCTATTTGTATGTGGCCAGAGTTTCTAGCCATTCCGTCTCTTGAAATTACCATATATTCTGTCTTATCTTGGTTGATAACCAGCCCCATCTGTTGGGCTTTTCCCTTTAAGTGAGTCAATATTTCCAATGTCTTTTGTTCACTTTGCCCTATAATATCTATATCATCTGCATAACCAAGCAGCTTGGATGTTCCTCCAATATCACATTCCTCCTTTACCTTCCTTACAACTTTCTCTAGAGCCAGATTGAAGAGTAGCGGCGATAGTGCATCACCCTGTTTCAAGCCAGATGTTATTTGGAAGGGGTCTGATTTCCTGCCTTTATATGTTACTATATTATAAGTATCTTCCATGCATAGTCTGGTCATGTTGATTAACTTCCTTGGTATTCCAAATTCCTGCATAGCATTCCATAGACTATTCCTATGGACACTATCATAAGCCTTTTTAAAATCCACAAAAATGTTATGGAGATCTCTTTTATATTCCCAATGTTTCTCGGCTATTTGTCGTAAGATAAATATCTGATCTATTGTTGATCTGTTTTGTCTAAAACCCGCCTGGTAGTCACCTAATATGTCTTCTGAATATGGTTTTAGTCTATTTAGTAATACTGCGGATAGTATCTTATAGCTTGTGGACAGTAGTGATATTCCTCTATAATTTCCACATTGGAACTTGTCTCCTTTCTTAAAGATAGGTATCAATAATGACTCTTTCCAGTCATGGGGTAATTCTTCTGTCCTCCAGATTTTTATTATTAGTTCGTATAGCTTTAGATGTAATGCATGGCCACCTGCCTTTATAAATTCAGCAGCAATTCCATCAGTCCCAGTTGCCTTATTGTTTTTAAGTCGTGTGATTACATATAGGATTTCTTCAAATGTAGGTTCTTCAATTTGTTGTTCGCATGTTAGAACCTCTTCCTGTGGGAAAATGTGACTTGGAGCTTCACAATTTAGTAATTCAATAAAATATTCTTTCCATGTGTTGCACATTTCCTCATTGGTATTTATCATATTCCCATTTTTGTCTTTTAAACCATATGTGTTTTGTTGGTGCCCTCGTTTCATTGACTTCAGTTCTTTAAAAAATTTTCTGGATTCATTTTTCTGGTGATTAGTTTCCATATCTTTGATTATATTACTCATATATTCTCGCTTCTGCTGTCTGACTATTTTTGTAGCCTCTTTACATTCATTTCTTTAATGCTCTTCCTTTTGGATGTTATTGATGTCATTTAACCATACATATCTGGCATTCTTCTTCCTAATGACTGCTTCTTCACATTTTTGATTGAACCATCTGTCCTTTCTATGCGTGGTTAACACACCGAGACATTCTTCTGCGGTAGACTGAATTGTATTCTTGATGTTCAACCAAGTTTGGTCAACGCTTTCCTCCAAAGGGTTTTGCAGAGTTTCAAGTTTACCATAATGTGTGCCATAATGTCGATTATTAATTCAGCGAAGCAAATATCACTATCATCATCTCCTTCTTTTTCTTCTTCTTCTAGCCTATGCCGTCGGGCGTTGATAATCATGGTTGTCTACTACCATCTGTCTCTTAGTTGCTAATCATTTATGATACCAATGTTTTCCCATGTCATTTTGTCAAAATGTCCAGCTTCTTTCTTGGTTTCCAACTTTCCCCTTATCATGACATGCCAAAGAATGTGGACTATTCTGATGCGAGAAATCAGTTCCCTTTCTGTTTCAACTTCTTTCAAAATATCTTAATTTCTCTTTCTATCTGCCCACGGTGCTCCCATCATTCTTCTATAAAACCACACCTCTGCAGCTTCCCCATCTGGTCTTCTAATTGTCCATGATTGGCTTCCATACACCGGGATTGGCAAATCAAATATGGAAACATTAAAAACATGAACTAAAGAACAGAGAGAATTACGTCTTCCGGCGAAACAATTCTATGTACGTTAGCAGTCAGTAGTGACTCACCTCCAGACGACAACTATGGCTGATCCAAAATATGCTAATCTTCCTGGGATCGTAAGTCATGTCTTGTTTTGGAGAAGTGTGTCTTAGTTATGGTGGTGGAATAAAGTCTATAGAGGGATACACGATCACATTAAAGTAATTACATCGCGTTCTTTGTATCGGTTCATTATTAAACACAAGTCCACGGGAAGTGTGAAAAAAATCAATGAATCCCACTCAAATATAAATAATAAATATAATTCAATAAGAATATATAAAAATAAATTATATAATATATAATATTGTCATTTATAATGAATTTCATTAGCGAAACTACAATAAAAACAGCACTTTAAATGAAAATTGTGCAGAAGCCTTAATTTGCTAATACTAATTGATAAGTAATCAATAATAGTATTATTAATACAATCAAGTTGCAGATCTAGAGTGAAGGATGTTCAGATGTTGTTTGTTGTTTGTCCATTCACATCATCCAGTAGTAAGTAAGGTAGGTTTGAAAGGTTGACGGAATACGTTGTAATTATATTATACTTACATGTTTACAAATAGAAATACATTTAGAATACAAAACTTGGGAAAAAACATATGTTGTTCAGTTTATTATTTTAAAGAAGTGGAAAACTCTTTGAAGTTTTCAAATCAAAGTAATACAATTAATTAATCCATATTTATTGATGGACAGTTACAGAAAGCCACTGGAAAGAATATAATTCAGAAGTTTCATCAGACAAAAGAAACACTGAAGCCAGACACAGTGGCCACATCTCATTCAATCCCGTTAGTGACTTGTGCAATCACTCCCCTTTTAAATGCCAGCAGTTTGACTTTAAAATATATTTATTTTATAATAAAATATGTTAGTTTGTGTCCCTCACTAGTGCTAAAAGGTGTAAAGTACTAAAAGAGACTCTTTGTTGCCCATACACTTGCAGAATTGTCTGCTAGCTCACTATTTATCTGGTATTGTGTGTTTTTCACTAGCACAGTCATGGATAGCATCATGTATTTTTATTTATCAGTTATAAAAAAAAATAATTATCAGTTACAGTGGGAATTTCTATCAGAATCAGTGGGACTTTCTGTCAATTACAGTGGGAATTTCTATCAAGTAGAATGAACATTTGTTTCAGTTACAGTGAAAGACTCAGGAACGAAGAACAAGGCAATGAAAGACCGTAAATGTACTCCCTCAACAGATGCTGCCAAGGTTGGTGGGCAGTGTTAACCATGCAAGTATTCTAGGTCATGACTGTAGTAGAGTAGTCCACGGTAGAAACGATACGCAACGATATGTTAACTGATTTAGTGCCAAAGAAAAAGTGGGTTTGAAGTAAACGTGGTACTCAATCAGATGAGCAAATATTACAATGTAAATTTCTATTCACTGAACATTAACACTGCGGAAGATACAACAAACCAAAATAAATAACATGATAACCTTAGAATGGCGATATATCATCCTTCTGTCTAAATATGGCTAGAAGGATATATTATCCTTCGGTACTAATCAGTTAAATTATGTAGATTTACTGATTGAATCACATCTTTGTTGGTCAAGATATGCTCTGATTAGGCAAATGTTCTGATTGAATCACATCTTTGTTGGCCAGGATGTGAATTCCCCGGATGTATATGAATCCACTGATCTGCCTGAAGATGAACAGAATTCGCCTACAGCAGAACCTGTAAGTATGAAACAACATTTGCATATTAATATAATATAATTTTTATTTCATCAGCTGCCTTGTTTTTGTTAAAATTTATAGCATGATTTGTACTGTAGAAATGATTTAGTTTATACCTTCCCCTTCACCCCCACTGACTACTCACTTTGTATGTATGTTCATAAGCCTGCAAGATTCCCTACTGCAAGTTACCTGGCAAAGTGTTCTTTGATCTACCTGTGTTCCTCGGGTGATCTAGCTCCAGTCATCAAGATCTAGTTCATTGTGTTCTGTAATCACACCATCAGTTCATTATCTTCTTGGATCCTGTACTCATTCATGCTTAATGTCTGGTGATTAGTTTAAATCATCATCATCTCACTCAGAACAGGTCTACAGGTCTTCTTCTTAACATCGCCACCAGCACATCAACTGATCGCTCGAGGTCTGCTTTGGTTAATATCTTAATAACTGTGATCTTTTGCCTTGGTTCAGTTCTAGTTTCTTATTAAGTATTAGGACAGAGATTTGGTATAAACTAGGACAGGCATTTTTTAAAATGAGTTGAGAAGGAGATTTGTCATGAGTTAGAAAAGGGATTTGTCATAAGTTAGGAGAGGGATTTGTCATGACTTCAGAGAGGGGTTTGTCATGAGTGAAGAGAGGATTTGTCATGAGCTAATAGAGGGATTTGTCACGAGCTAATAGAGGGAGTTGTCATGAACTAAGCAAGGAATTTGTCATGAGTGAGGAGAGGGAATTGTGATGAGCCAGGACAGATAATTATTATGAGTTAAGAGATGGACAAGATTTAAATATGAGCAACGACAAGAGCTATGACTGAAAGATCTTTCAAGAGCTTAGTCATGAGGATGTGACAGTAGCTAGGATAGAACTTAGCATGAACAGGCTGAGAGTCTACTCTGCTTTTAATGATAATGAGAAGGACATGATTACATAACTCATGCTGTACTAAACCTGCTTACATTCTTGTACTGACATAGATACATATGCACATATAAATACACTGTCAGAAATAACTCTTTCAGCCCTAGGGTTTTTCTCAATAGATGCTCCAATGAGGATACAACCACTACTAATACCACCAGTTCATTCATTTCAAACAAGCTACATATTAGTAGAGGTAGTCCCATAGCACGTACAATTGTTTGGTTGTGAAGTACCTTCACTTATTCGAGGCCATGAGATATGAGGTATGATGGCCAGTTTGCTTACTTCCCTGACAATTTCCAGAAAATTATAAAAATTGCCTGGTATCCACTTTTATTATTTTGCGTTGACCCTAGAGCTGCACAGGTTGGAAATAATCAAATAATCCTGCTTCTGCTGGGACTCAACACAGATCTCCCCTCCTCCCCTTCAAGACATGCTGGTGATGTGGGAAACGAGCAGGCGGAAACATTGGCTGGGTCTGCACCGCTTGGTGGGGAATTGGTGCATGATAAAGCAGATGTGGTCGTGACCCTTTGGAATCGTCTGTATAGTTCAGAGGAATGGGTAGATCATCATAACTTGGAAAGAATGGTACTGCAGGGTGTGACCAGAGAGGATCTGGCCAACACTCAGGACTCCGAGGAAAGGCCAGGCGGACACATAATTACACTTCTACTGGTACCATTAGTATTGTTGGGACACTTTGCTGGCTGTTACAGATGATTACGGAGCATGTATGGGAATGTCCCGAGTTCTGTGATGTCGGTTCTTAACTCAACTCAACTCAGACCACTGTCATGGCAGGTATTGACACTAACCACAACACCACTGTGGTTGCACGTTAAGTACATCTGGCAAAAAACAACTTAACTCTGACCACTGTCTTCGCAGGTACCCACACAAACCACACCTGGCAAAAAACATACAGTGGCCACTTAGGGAGCCAGATTTTCTTGGTATGGTCTGGTCAAATGTAACAAGTACAAGAATGTTGTGTACAGTTGTTGGGATGCAAGGGAAAGTTATTTCAGGCGAACTGTCCTGTTCATGACCCACACTTGAATAGACTCATAGCAAACCTTGATCATAGAAGAAGAAGAAGAAGAAGAAGAAGAAGAAGAAGAAGAAGAAGAAGAAGAAGAAGAAGAAGAAGAAGAAGAAGAGATAAAAAAGAAGGAAAACTGAGTCACAAGTCACATATTTCTATGGACGGAAAGAGTGAATGTCTTGCAAATATAAATACCACTTAAGTGATGTGTGATTGCAGGAAGAACTACCTAATGAAAGCGTGGAGCGTACTTCCATCAATACTGATGCTGCTTTTAATGCTTTCAAAGGGAAATCGTTGGCTTTAGGAAAAACAGGTATTAATTTGTATAATGTTGTAGTTTTGCGTGCACAGTATTGAACATTGGTGAATCCTGAACTCATGCAGTGTTCACTTGTAAGATTTTGTTACAAACTAAAGTGTTTCGTTTGTTTTATGTGCTGGTTATGTACCTGAAAGAATAAAAATATGCGTACATGTGTGCATGCAGATACATGCGCAATTAGTAATCTGAAATACAAATACATATTCAAAGAGAGAGAAACAGAGAGAGAGAGAGAGAGAGAGAGAGAGAGAGAGAGAGAGAGAGAGAGAGAGAGAGAGAGAGAGAGAGAGAGAGAGAGAGAGAGAGAGAGAGAGAGAATTTGCCATGTAAGACCATGTTACTCTCACCTTTACACATTAATTGCACCTGTGTGTTACATCTATTTAGCCTTAAGCATAATTATAAAAGAGATGTGGTGGAAGTGAAAAGTAACTTCATCACAACTTTTGCCATTGAATTGTGGAGTATTAGTCCTTTACATATTCTAGATCACGGTACAATAAAGTGGGGTGATAATTTGTCTGCCTCACTGTATTTCTTATAGAACAAACACGTATTAGTCAATATTAAAAAGCACTCTACCACACAGTTTGTTTTTACCAACTTTATGCTTTTTTCCCCTTGCATATCCTTTGTTAGTTAGTTAGTTAGTCGAGGTTCCAACTTCACGGCAACGGGCTGTCCCCATTATGCTCCGTTCCTGTGCCAGTGAATATCACCAAAATGCTCCCCACTGTAAAAAGTGGAATAGACAGGAGTCTCGGCAATCCAACAGCCCGCACAGGTACACTGCATAATGCCGCCGCCAGAATGCCAACACAAAATTAATCCACGAAAACCACAGTTCATCGTCAATGGACTCGGCAGTCACCAGAAAGACCTCATTGACCCGAATTTTCTCACATGGCTCGGTCTTTTACCACAGGGCGACCTGCTGAAAGTGTTGCATAAAGCACAAACTCCACAGCTTCAGCGCCGACTCCCGGGAGTCTCCTGAAAAATGCACTCGTGAACCGAAAAGCCGAATCAGTCAATTCAGCAACAGCCGGTAGCCATTGTTCTGAACATGCAGGTCACTGTACAGGACAGATGTGAAAGCATTCTCCGCAAATTTCACCGCTCACAGTCGCCCACACACTCATTCATTAGCAGGGCGACGGAACCATGTACTACCAGTCCAACATGAGGAAAATGCGATTGCAAACCATAGCTGCAAGCATAAACATGCCACAGGCCTTAACGGTTCAATGCCTAACCGCCATGTTGGCGACCGGAAGTCTCTGTCAACATCGCTGTCAACATCAGCATCTTTCAGCTGATTGTTGATTTCTTGGTAATATTACGCTCAGTAGTTTGCCATTGATTTCTGAGCGACTGGCTCACATACCCCATAAGTTACCAGCGCGGCGAGAACCGCTACCGATTCTCACGCAGGTTAAAATCTGGACAGTGACAGAAAAAAAAGAAAAGACAAATTAAAACAATGGAAAAGAGATTCCTGAGAAGAATACTCAACTTATCAAGAGAGAAAACCAGAAATGATTAAATCAGGACTAAAGTGGGGTTAATAGCAACGCTGGATTTCATTAAAATAAAAACAAAATTAAGTAGAATGTCCTTCACAAGACGTAGCAGTCAACTCCAGCATTTTCGCTGTTCATGATTCCTGGGCAAATTTTACGTTCAGTAGTTTGCCATTGCTTTCTGAACGACCGGCTCCTATACCTTTTTCTAAAAAACCAGCACCGCTGTGTTTCGCACCCGGGTATACGGGCTCACAAACCGCGTTTGCAAGCCCTTAGCCACAGAGACCGGCTACAGCACATGAAATGGTTTGGCCACATAACTAGGCTACCATCTGACAGTATACCACAACAAGCAATGATGTACAGACTAAATGAAAGCAGAAGAAGAGGGCGACCATGTAAACGATAGACAGAGGAAATAACAGAGCCCATGGGAGTATCGATACATGATGCCCATAAACACGCACTCTCCCGCTGTGTATGTTTCACCTTGACACCGCAAGGTACAAGAGGAACCAGATGAGTTGATTGTCTTTCTTTCCCAGACAATTCCCAGAAGATTAAAGATTATGAGATTATCTTTGGTAGAAATTAAGCACTTATGAGTTACACCCGTGTGCCGTGATGTTGATCCATCGACTAAACTAAAAACTAAACTAAACTGTGGTAGAAAAAGGGTCCGGCAGGGGGGATGAGAGAAAGTTATAAGCATGAACTCAAGCTAATATTACTTCACCTGTTGTAAAATCACCTGCAACGAAGTCTTATCATTTTATGTGATCTAAAGTAGTAAACCAATGACAGATACTACTGTTGGTGTGTGACAAGGAAAGCCATTGCATTCCTGCCACATTTCCTTCTTAAACATTCTGGAAAAATCTGGTGTGAAAAATTGGAACAAGCATCAAGCTACATCTATCTCAGACAGACAATAACAGTAGATTGCATATGTGACGTGGACATTGCAAGAAGAACGAGAATGGCAGAATGTACAATCAACAGCGTGAAATGTATACTTTCTTCCCAAAAATGTCCAAGAATAAGAGGCTCATCAAATGCTATGTGTAGTTGATAGCGAGGGTTCGATGCACAAAGGAAGTGTCCTGGGCCCACAGATTTTGCAAGCTCTGAGCCCATAGAGCCTAGTGAGTCTGGTTAGTTGAGGGTATCACACAGCTTAGTTACGCAATTATTTACTAATCACATATTATGTAATTATTTGCTAATTACATCATTACGTAACTATTTACTAATTACATCATTACGTAATTATTTACTAATTACATAGTTGTGTAATTATTTACTAATTACATAGTTATGCAATTATTACTAATTACATATTGTGTAGTTATTTACTAATTACACCATTGTGTAATTATTTACTAATTACACAGTAACGCAATTATTTACTAATTACATATTATGTAATTATTTACTAATTATATCAGTATATAATTATTTACTAATTACATCAATATGTAATTATTTACTAATTACACAGTTGTGTAATTATTTACTAATTACATAGTTATGCAATTATTACTAATTACATATTGTGTAGTTATTTACTAATTACATAATTGTGCTCTATATGCCAACTCAGAGGCAGACATGCAACACAATGTTTCAGCTTTCTCATATGCCTGTGCCAACTCTGGGCTCCATATCAACTTGGAGAAGACTGTAGTTATGTACCAGCCAGCTCCAGGGAATAATCACACTGTGCCGAATATCAAGGTGAACGGTCATAGACTAAGTGTTGTGGACAAATTCACCTATCTTGGCAGCACTGTGTCACAAGCTGCCACAATTAATGACGAAGTGAATGCAAGAATCTACAAGGCCAGCGCGGCCTTTGGCAGACTTTACAAGAATGGATGGGACAGAAATGGAATAAGCCTGCAAACAAAGCTGAAAGTCTATAAAGCAGTTGTATTATCCACACTGCTATATGCTTGTGAAACATGGACTGTTTATCAGCGATATGCTAGGAAATTAAACCACTTCCACACAGTCTGCCTTAGGAAGCTATTGAAGATTAAATGACAAGACAAGATCCCAGACACTGAAGTTCTAGAAAGAGCATCCATGCCCAGTATCCATACTCTACTAATGAAAAATCAGATTCACTGGGCTGGTCACTTCAGATCACAGACCTCCCTAAACAAATTTTTTTTATGGCGAGCTGCATTGTGGTAAACGCTCCCATGGTGGACAGAGGAAACGCTTTAAAGACACTCTGAAAAATCTAACTGAAAGCTTTTGGAATTCATCTCGACACCTGATAGACTGCTGCTAATGACCATAATTCATGGCTTTCATCATTACATAACGGTGCAGTCACTTGTGAAGCAACCAGGACTGCAAGAGCTGTGAAAAAAAGGCTGGACAGAAAAACCACTGCAGGAGATCCTCCTTCTAGAATGTCAAGCATTCTTTGCTCACATTGTCAAAAAATATATAGATCTAAAATAGGCCTAATCAGCCATCTTAGAACTCACGGCTCCATACTTTCAACCCCACTAGATGAAATGAATGGTTATCATCATTCTTAATGGACAAACAACACAACACATCATTGTGTAATTATTTACTAATTACATAGATATGCAATTATTTACTAATTACATATTGTGTAATTATTTACTAATTACATCATTATGTTATTATTTACTAATTACATCATAATGTAAGTATTTATTAATTATATATTTGTGTGGTTATTTACTAATTACATAGTTAAGTACTTATTTAATAGTTACAGTTGCTTGAAATTTACATTCTCCCTCCATGTATGACAATACAACTGTCTTACTAAACACAACTGCAAGTTGCACAATGTCGGTGAGATTTCATTTGATCAAGATGTTCTCTACCAACACTTATTGACATATGTTAACACAACTGATAACTCCTAACTACAATTGCTACAAACTGTTACTGGCACCTGGCCAGATTGACAGATGATAGTTTGTTACATTCTGCGCAAATAAAAAAAACATAATCTCTCCATAGCATAAAACCTGGGCTGAATTGTAGAGACCATGTGTTGCCCATGCAGCATGGTCCCTTTCTCTGCCTGTCTAGTTTACTCCAGAGGAAAGGTAACACCAATACATCTAGAAAAGACAAGCTGCAGAATTGCTCTAGCATTGCTCAAGCTATCTGTCTGGTGGAGCTTTGATCTCAGACCAGTTGCCGACCAAGACTTAGGACCTGGTCTGTCCTGCCATGACATTTAGTCTTTAGGTTGCATTTCCTTGCACCAGGATAATGCTTGTACACTCCCAGTTGCGCTCCTCTGCCTGTTGGCACAATGTGGGGTGTCGGGTTTGGTGAGCGCCGCCTAACATTCGGCGCTAACAGAAAACAGATAGTACTGTCTACTGTCATACAGTAGCACAGTCATATCTGACTAAGATACAAACTGTAGCTATAAATATAATACAGAGCAAGACCTCCTCACTAGTGGTGTTGCATTTATCTGCAGATGGGACCTTACCATTGTGAGGGGTCTGCCTCAACATCCGTTCTGTGAATACCCATGATCCTCATTTTTGATTTGGCGCACCACAAATAACGTGATTAACGTGTTTCCCGGTACCCATCCTCTGTGTCTTTATCATGGATTTTACAAAATTCCCCATCAGTCACGTATATATGATCCATACCTGGGTCCTCCTCCTTCTTCTTCTTCTGCGTTCATCCGGAGTGTTTTTTCAGGTGTAATTGCGGTGTGTCTGGTTAGGCACCCTTGGGCCGAAACCCTTAGGCCAACACATCCGGCTTTAGCGTGCATTTTTGACAGGTTAGCATTCCTGGGGGATTCTCACTTTTGTAGTGCCGTCCATATCCCAGCTAGTCAAGTTAGAACGGTCAAAAACTTCACAATCAGCCCTCAAGAGAAGGCAGAGGCAGTCCATGGCATTTTCCACCATCCAGGGTGGCTTCCATAGTTGCAAAGCCGACATATAGCGCTCTGGTGCTGGGCTAACCAAGGGAATCGCAACATCCTGCTCATGGCTGCTTTAATTCCTCACTTCAATGTATTGGGCCTTTCGTTCGTTACATGCCGCACCCCACACAAACCAGGGACGGTCGGACTGCAGACGGTATCCACTCAACGAGCTTTCGTTTTGGACATCTGCTAGTAATTGTTCCCGGAAAACAAAATCGTTAGAGCTGTTCGAACATGACAGACATAAAAAGTCGCTTAAAAGTCGACAGGGTCGACTTCATTGCACCGGGTTTTATCCCATATGGCTCGGTCTCTTTCCGCAGCGCGGAAAGCGTCGCACAAAGCACAAACTCCGTAGCTCTAGCGACGACCCTCAGGAGTCTCCGAAAAATTTCACTCGTGAACTGAAGGACGCGTCCGGAATCGAACCCACCACTTTCGGAGCCCGAGTCAAACGGCTTGACCACTTCGCCACGGAGACTCCCACATGGCAGACATTAGGAAAACTAGCTAGTCAGAGCCGTTTCGGACCCGAAGGCCATTCGGAAAACTAGATAGTCAGAGCTGTTCCTAGCACGAGGGACAATAGGAAAACTAGCTAGTCAGAGCTGTTCCAGACACGAAGGGCATTTGGAACAAGTTAGTTAGAGCTGTTCCGCACGGAAGACATTTCACTCGGACGTTTATGCGTTGTGCCTGGTTTATTTGCGCCTTTAGGCCAGCACATCCGACTTCAGCAGGCGTTTTTACGGGTTTGCCTTCCTGGGGTTTTGAGAGACGTTAGACTTTTACTGCCACCCACATCTCAGCTGGTCAAGGTAGAACGGTCAAAGACATCACAGTCAGCTGTCAGGGGAAGGAAGGAGCAGACCATGGGCATTCCCTGCTATTCAAGGAGGCTTCCATAATTGCAGAGCCAGCACATAGTGTTCCGAGACTGGGCTCACCCAAGAATCACCACATCCTGCTCATGACTGTTCACTTCCATGTATTGAGCATTTCGTTTTGCCACTGGTCGCTCCCCACACAAACCAGGGATGGACAGTCTGCAGGCGACATCCACTCGTCAAGCTTTTGCTTTAGACTACCACATGATGGATTCGCTAGCCAAGTGTTCCATTTCGTGTTTTTGAGACGTTTTTCCACCTTTGACTACGCTCACTCTATGAGTATAGATACAGACTTTCATCGTAACCACTTCATGCGACTGAACCGCTTTGCCACCTTAAAGTACCACTCACGAGGTAGGCTGCCGGCTCAGCACCTTACCTCCATGCAATAGAGAGCGAGCAATGGCCAGGCCCTCTCATCCGGGGATCCCTCATATTCCCCAGCTGAGAACCTTCAAACAAGTATCTGAACTAAGCATGTTGCGTGCTCAGCATCTCACCTTCATTTTTCGTTAGGTGAGTATCGGCCTGGCTCTCACATCCGAGGGTTTATGGCTTAGAGGCATTCAGCCATATCCCTCAGCTGAGAGCTTTTGAGTATGTGTCTGGACCAAAAGTTTCTGCCTTCGAGCACCTGATTTGACCTTTCGACTGCTATCCTCAGTCTACCTGCAGAGCAGTAGATTGTGTCTATCTTAGTCTGGCCCCTAACCCAAGTCCTGTTTGACACATAGTTGTGCTTCCGTCGGCTTACCTCTTGGGGTAATTGGGACACGCAAGCCCCCCCCCCCCCCCCCCACCACCACCACCACGACAAGATGGAGACACATTCATGGTGGGTGGGGGGAGGGGGGCTGGGTCCATATAACATTGAAGGCTCATGGTAAAGTTGCTGGAGGTTGATTACCACCAAGCCTCACTGCAGAGATAACACAAAATAATTGATTAATTTGGTACCTAACATCAGGGAATTAAAATGTATTAATTAAAACTGTTACATTCATTCTCAATTTAACTGACATTTTTATCAATGATCAGATTTTTCAGACAGCGTTGGAAAGTCAAGGACTATTGGGTATTTTGCAGACAGGACAGAATATGAACTTGTGAGTAACTTGTTGCTACAGAAACTATAGAATAATCATCACATACCATTTGTTTGCTGTATGGGTGTGTCTTGAGTTTGAAATTATTTAAAGTTTTTATTTAATTATGCAGATGTAGGGGTATCCCCTATCAAAGGAGATGTAAGACACCTCCTTTCCTCCCTTAGTCTAGGGACACCCTTGAACAAGGTGGAGTACCCATTTAGGACCCCCTCCCCCCCTTTTTTTCTCTCTCTAAAACACTCTCTCACCCCCCCCCCCCCCCCCCAATCAGGGTTACATGAAGCCATAAAAGCAGGTGGTGGATGGAGTGTGAGAGCAGCCGACAGATTGTTGTTGGTTATGGTCTGCACTCTGCGGCGATAGGCAGATGATCTCATCAGTAGAGACAATTCCTCTGAAGTCGGAGAGTGTCTACCTGTACGGCGAGGAACCACCAGTCTGCACACCAATAAGCCAGACATGGGACAACGGATACTCACGCAAACCTCAGGTCCTGTATGACATCACACTGATGTTGGACAACAGGATGCCTTCATCCGACATACAGGACTTCGCGTTGGAGCTCAAGCCAACAAACGCAAGCAAGCAAGCAAGTAGAGACAATGGCTATGGCCACCGATTAGTACAGTCACTGCCCAAAAGGAAAGCAACAATCTTCTGCAAAATTGCCAAGAAACCTTGCAACCATGACGGTTGTTATAGGAGCAAAGTTCTGCAAAGGACATGCTACTGAATGAATGAATGAATGAATGTGATTTCTTGGCAAGTTTACGTTCATTAGGTTGCTATTGGTTGCCAATGGTATACATACCATTTTATAAAAGGCAGTCTGCTGTAAAATCGCCCACACCTGTGTTTCGAATGTGGTGTGCGGGATTATGAATTGTGCCCATAACCCCTTCTCCACAGTGTCGGCTATATAGCATAACATCTTAGATTAACAATAGAAGTCTTAAAATATCATCCAATTAATTTTCTATTAATGGATTGATGGGATAGATGTAAAAATAGCTGTCTACACCCATTATTGTTTTTATAATGCCTGCTGTGTGGTGTTAGTGATCATGTCTGTCCACAGATTTCTGTCTCGTATGCTGCCAGTAATTTCCGATAATAATATTCCTCCATGCCATAGTGTCAAACTGTCCAGCATCATCTGTCTTGGTCTTGCCCTGACTAACTTCTTACTCCAACTTTTCCATTGTGATGACATGCTCCAGCCTTTTCTATCTCATGACATGCCCAGAGAGTATCTTCTTCTATTATGAGTAACCGGTTCTCTTTGTGAGTCAACTTCTTTCAAGATATCTTCATTCCGTCCACAGTGTTTTCATAACTTCTATAAAACCTCATCTCCTTAGCTTCCATATGATTCCTCACTTGTCTTCTAAATGTTCATGATTCACTTCTGTACAATACTTCTGTATTGGTGTTACCTTTCCTCTGGAGTAAACTAGGCAGGCAGAGAGAGCATGGCAACACATGGTCTCTACAATTAATCCAGGCTTTGTGTTATGGAGAGGTATTAACTCCATTTTACAAATTATCGTCTGTCAAGATGGCAAGGTGCCAGCCAGTCAGTCACTTCTGTACATATACATTTTTTTTGTTCGCATATCCTTTACAGGACATCGCTGTCAACATCAGCATCTTTCAGCTGATTGTTAATTTCTTGGCAAGATTACGCTCAGTAGTTTGCCATTGCTTTCTGAGTGACCGGCTCACATATCACGTTAGTTACCGACACAGCTAGACCCGCCACCGATTCTCGCGCACGTCACGTTACTCACGAGAGTATACGGGATTACGGAGAAAGTCGCTAACACCTAGGCCAGGGAGACCGGCACATACGAATTACCTCCCCTAATATTCAGGTTGTTTGTAAAGTCTCACTACATTTTGTATATAGAACAAATTTGAAAAATGAAGTACATAATGTCATTAAAAATGTGCTCCACAGTCCATTGTGAAGCAATATGCAGCAAATGGCTGTTGTCTGCTGGTTTACACTCCAAACAGAATGGTGTTATTAAAGGAGGAAAGCATTTTTTTCAAATTTGTTCTACATACAAAGTGTAATGAGACTTTACAAGCACCCAGGATGTCCTACAAACTCTCTTCCTCACTTCGGCTGACAAAGATAAGTTGCAGGGAATATTCTTCATCTCATGAAATCATGCTTTTGCTTGGGCATTATGCTTTAAACTTCCTAAGTAAATCTTCCATCTGCTGTTAGCAAAGCACCCAAATGCTAAAATACATTGAGTTGTTTCAGTTAGCAAAAATAAAGTACACACTTTGAGTTCGATTTTCTCTCTGAATGTTGCAATACATGAGGCAATTAAAAAAATGCTTCTTGTGCTAGTCACAGAAATTATCAAGCTAACGTGTTTACTTCACAAGAAGTGTTTTAAATGGTGGTAAATATTGATGATGGGGATATTTTTGATAAAGATTATTAATTAAAAGCAAGCATGGACGATAGAGATGATAAATAATGGTGGTAAGATTATGTGAATTTTCAGCTCTTTTACAGGGTATTTGTTGTGAAATAAAGCTGTAAAATACACAACACCAAACCGTTAAATATAGATGATGAAACCAGTCCGTGAAATATACATTATGAAACCAGGCTGTAAAATATAGATGATGAAAGCAACTGTAAAATGATGAAATCAAGCTGTAAAATTATGAAGCCAAGCTGTAAACTGTAAAATACACTCTAAAAATCAAAGTCCTTCTTGGAGCGAATGAGGAGGAAGAAGAAATTGAAGCTGGGTAGCGTTCAATCTATATAATAATATATTGTTTATAGTTGCTGATTGCCAAAAAATTTATTTATGAGCATATTATGCCATAGTCAAGATTGCTACTGGCTAATTTAATGGAGTCTCTGTGACAAGGTGGTTACACCTCGTGCTCCAAAGGTTGTGTGTGGGTTTAATTCCAGACTACATGAGTGCAATTCTTTTGGAGACTCATGGGGGTTGTCGCAGGAGCTATGGAGTTCATGCTCTGTGCAATGTTTTTGGTATGTCGCCCTACAGAAAGAGATCGGCTATATGGGATAAAGCCCGATGCAACAAAGTCGATCTTCTTGTTTTTTTTAACATTTTTTTACAACGGGTTAATTTAAAAATGTTTTCCCGTAGTGAATTTGAATAACGAAGACACAAACAATAGATTACACGATTTATTGCCTGGCATATTTTGCTGCATCTCATCAGGTACATACTGCAGAATTCACACCACATAAAGTAAATTAACTAGATAAATCCTTCAAGCTGAAATATACACATGCTCGCACATTATCTGGTACAATAATGTCAATTGTCTACCACGGTAATTTTAAGCTGACTAACATGTCTTTCTGTTTGCACAAATCTGGTTTGCGTTGATTGATCATTATTGCTTCTGCAAACTTAAACAAGTGAGAATTTTATGTGTTAACACGCGAAAGGCAATGTCTCTGTCAATCACATGGCCGCTTTCGAGAATGTGCCTAGCAATTGATGCTGGAAGCTTCCTAGCTGGAAGCTTCCGGTGTGTCGGCCCCACTAGGCTCGCATCGCCTGTGTGTCGTATCTTGTCGACCCATTGAGGTATGTGTTCTGACACTCTTTTGTTCAGCTGCCGCTCTGTTCTGCCGATGTAAGACGCTTGGCACCTACATGTGAATTGGTAAATACAGTTGGTTTTGGCGTACAGAGGTACAGGCTCTTTTACTGCTGGTGTGGGAATCGGTGTGGTTCTATACCTATTGACTGGAGTTGCAGCACAGAATGTTGGCCTACTGCTGTGGTAAGCTGGTCTTGTAGACATTGCATTACATCATCCCCTCGAAAGGTTAGCTGGATGAATACCTTGAGTTTAGGGATTAGTTTCATATGGTTTTGGTTTGGGCTGTTGGCAGTGGCGCTTTATAAATCCTGTGAAGTACCCATTCAGGTTTAAGACATTCTTCAGAGTTTAAAATTCCTCTGTCAGTGTGTCCTGGGTGCATATCTTTCTAGCACGGTCAAACAGGGTCCATATTAAGCGCCGTTTGTACCGGACAGGTGTGAAGCTCTGAAAATTTAGGTATTGGCCAGTCCATGTTTCTTTGCAGTACACCAATCTTTGAATTGTGCCGTCTGCTGTACGTCTCATTAGAATATCTAGGAACGACAACGCTTCGTTGTGTTCGTGTTCCATAGATAGAGAAATGTTTTTATGCATCATGTTCATTATGGCCTGGAAAGATGTTGCTTGTAGCTCGTCTGTGGTGATAATTAGTATATCGTCCACATAACGATGGTAGAAGACCAAGTTGTTAATGTCTGAGGATCTCTTTTCTTCTAAATGTGCCATGAAGATGTCCGCTAGAATAGGACCAAGAGGACTCCCCATGGCCACTCCGTCAACTTGGGGGTATAACTTTGTTAGAAAATTGAATTGTATGTTGGCGGAACATAGTAGCAGTAGCCTCTCCAGAATAGATGTTGGTATGCCTAGTTTTAGTTGTTTGTCTTTAATGCGTTCCCTTATTATTTTCACTGTCTCCTCTAATGGAACGTTGGTGAATAGGGAGGCTATATCCATCGATGCCATGTGTTTATTATTTATGTCCATAGTATCCAATAATTTCATTAATTCTAATGTATCTCTAAGTAGTTTTGGATCGAAGGACTGTCGTACTGGCTTTAAAATTTTGGCTAGCCATCTCGCCATTCGGTGTTGTACAGAGTTAACCATGGACAGGATTGGTCTTAGCGGTCTTAACTGGTTAATTTAATTATAAGTGGCGTTCATCTGAAAACCATTCGTGCCGCACTGCGAGTAATTGTGTACGTTGAACATGATCATATCATAGTCATGTGATAAGTACTGACCAATGAATACAAGAGCAAGTGCTTATCATCCCATGATGCATAGGTTCTGTTTCTGACCGTTGAGAAAATGGCCGGGTTGATCCAAAATCTGTCCAAAGAAGCTCATAGAGCGGTGATTCAGTTTCTTTCATTTGAAGGATATCGACCAGTGGACATTCATGAAAGAATGCAGGCAGCGTATGGTAACAAATGTGTGTCGAAGACAACAGTGACAGACTGGGCATGAATGTTTCAGAAAGGACGTCAGTTCACGACAGATCTTCGACAGCCGAGTCAAGCTCATATTGTTGCAACAGAAAAAACTATCACCAAAATTGATGCAGCAGTATAGATGAACCGTTGTCGAAGCATACGTTCGCTTGTGAAAGAATTTGATGTGTCAAGTGGGACAATTCAAAAGGTTGTTCATAGGAAACTGCAATATCGGAAGGTGTGTTCACAGTGGGTACCACAGATGTTGACCGACCACCAAAAAGAGGAATGCATGGGATGATATTTGAACCACTTGCTGCGTTACAGAGTGGAAGGTGATGCATTTTTCTTCCGCATAGTGGCAGGCGATGAATCATGGTGTCGCCACTTTGAGCCGAGCAGCAAAAGAGCGATCATGCAATGGAAGCATGCTGGATCACCAAAAGCCAAAAAATGTAAGTTACATGTTTCCGCTGGTAAGATTATGCTGAGCGCATTTGTTTTTTTACCATGAAGGGCTATTGTTGGCTGACTTTAAAGAACCTGGTGTCAACATCATCTCTACTCACTACTTGCAAACACTAGACAATCTCAAAAAGCCATCAAGAATAAACGACCCGGCATGCTTTCTTGCGGTGTGATTTTGTTGCACGATAATGCTTGTCCACATGTTGCAAAGATTGTGCAGGAAGCATTAGCAAGGAAGAAGTGGGAAATTCTGCAACATCCAGCCTATAGTCCTGATTTGTCACCATGTGATTTTCCTTTGTTCGGACGTCTAAAAAAAGCTCTCAAGGGGCAACGATTTCACACAGATGCTGACGTAATGAACGTGGTAAACACTTGGTTCAGTGAGCAACCACAATCCTATTTTGCGGACGGCATTCGCTGCCTACCTAAGCAATGGGATGCTTGCCTGAATGCCTACGGCGACTTCTTCTGATCAACCCATGGTGCATAATTCATTCAAAATGAATGCTTTGTTTAATTCTACCACATTCTGTTAATGTTTCTTTCATGCTTTTGTAATAAAGCCTTGGAATTGGTTACAAATGAACTTCCCTAATATATTTATTGTTTACCTTCTTGCAGACGGAGAGTGGCAGTAAAGAAGAGACTTTACAACAAAAGATTCAAAGACTACAGTTTGAGATTCGTGAGCTGGCGGAAGATGTTGGGAAGATCAAGGTAGTTTATTGTGAACATAATTTATTCTTCTTCCATTCTCTGTCCAGGGAAGCGCATCATATCTACTTGTGCACCCTAAGGGTCAGTGTGGGAAAATTATTTAGGCACGAGGGAGCTTCAAATAAACCCTTAAAAGTGTGATAGTAACTACAATAACCATGCCATTATCTTGTAACCTGTCAATATTGTTGTTAAGGATGTCAAGAGGGTTAAACATAATAATTTGCACTCCTGGAGCAATTTTGTTGACAAATTTGAGATTGGATTTGGTCATGGATTGTTCCCAAAATATAAAAGTTTCTGTATCACTAGTAAATTAGCCTAAAAAATTGTGCTGACACTAGACGTGATCATAGAAGAAATAATTTGCACTCCTGGAGCAATTTTGTTACAAATTTGAGATAGCTCAAAATTGAGAAATTTCAACAGGCGGCCGCTCATGGATTTTTCCCAAACTATACAAGTTTCTGGATCACTAGGAAATTAGCCTAAAACAATGTTCTGACACTAGACATGACCATAAAAGTAATAATTTGCACTCCTGGGGCAATTTTGTTGACAAATTTGAGATAGCTCAAAATTGAGAAATTTCAACAGGCGGCCGGTCATGGATTTTTCCCAAAATATAAAAGTTTCTGGATCACTAGGAAATTAGCCTAAAACAATGTGCTGACACTAGACATGACCATAAAAGTAATAATTTGCACTCCTGGGGCAATTTTGTTGACAAATTTGAGATAGCTCAAAATTGAGAAGTTTCAACAGGCGGCCGGTCATGGATTATTACCCAAAATATAAAAGTTTTTGAATCATTCGCAAATTAGTCTACAATAATGAGGTGACACTAGACATGACCATAAAAGTAATAATTTGCACTCCTGGGGCAATTTTGTTGACAAATTTGAGATAGCTCAAAATTGAGAAATTTCAACAGGTGGCCGGTCATGTATTTTTCCCCAAAATATAAAAGTTTTTGGATCACTAGTAAATTAGCCTAAACAATATGCTGACACTAGATTGACAATAAAAGTAATAATTTGCACTCCTGGGGCAATTTTGTTGACAAATTTGAAGTAGCTCAAAATTGATAAATTTCAGCAGGCGGCCGGTCATGGATATTTCTCAAAATATAAAAGTTTCTGGATCACTAGTAAATTAGCCTAAAACATTGTGCTGACACTAGACATGACCATAAAAGTAATAATTTGCACTCCTGGGGCATTTTTGTTGACAAATTTGAGATAGCTCAAAATTGAAAAATTTCAACAGGCGGCCGGTCATGGATTTTTCCCAAAATAATTTTTTGGATCACTAGTAAATTAGCCTAAACAATATGCTGACACTAGACTGACGATAAAAGTAATAATTTGCACTCCTGGGGCAATTTTGTTGACAAATTTAAAGTAGCTCAAAATTGAGAAATTGCAACAGGCGGCCGGTCATGGATTTTTCCCAAAATATGAAAGTTTCTTGATCACTAGTAAATTAGTCTAAAACGTGCTGACACTAGACATGACCATAAAAGTAATAATTTGCACTCCTGGGGCAATTTTGTTTACAATTTTGACATAGCTCAAAATTGAGAAATTGCAACAGGCGGCCGGTCATGGATTTTTCCCAAAATATGAAAGTTTCTTGATCACTAGTAAATTAGTCTAAAACGTGCTGACACTAGACATGACCATAGAAGTAATAATTTGCACTGCTTGAACATTTTTGTTGACAACTTTGAGATTGCTTAAAATTGAGAAATTTCAACAGGCGACATGGATTTTTCTGAAAATATGAAAGTTTCTGGATCACTAAGAAATTAGCCTAAAACAATGTGCTGACACTAGACATGACCATAAAAGTAATAATTTGCATTCCTGGGACAATTTTGTTGACAAATTCAAGATTGCTCAAAATTGAGAAATTTCAATAGGCGGCCGGTCATTGATTTTTCTCAAAATATAAGTTTCTGGATCACTATGAAATTAGCCTAAAACAATGTGTTGACACTAGACATGACCATAAAAATAATAATTTACACTCCTGTGGCCTTTTTGGTTGACAAATTTGAAGTAGCTCAAAATTGAGAAATTTCAACAGGCGGCCCGGTCATGGATATTCCCCAAAATATAAAAGTTTTTGAATCACTCGCAAATTAGTCTACAATAATGTGCTGACAATAAAAGTAATAATTTGCACTCCTGGGGCAATTTTGTTGACAAATTTGAGATTGCTCAAAATTGAGAAATTTCAACAGGCGGCCGGTCATGAATTTTTCTTAAAATATGAAAGTTTCTGGATCACTAGGAAATTAGCCTTAAACATAAAAGTAATAATTTGCACTCCTGGGACAATTTTGTTGACAAATTTGAGATTGCTCAAAATTGAGAAATTTCAACAGGTGGCCGGTCATGGATTTTTCTGAAAATATGAAAGTTTCTGTATCACTAGGAAATTAGCCTAAAACAATGTGCTGACACTAGAAATGACCATAAAAGTAATAATTTGCACTCCTGGGGCAATTTCGTTAACAAATTTGAGATTGCTCAAAATTGAGAAATTTCAACAGGCCGCCTATCATGGATTTTTCTGAAAATATGAAAGTTTCTGGATCACTAGGAAATTAGCCTAAAACAATGTGCTGACACTAGACATGACGATAAAAGTAATAATTTGCACTCATAGGGCAATTTTGTTGACAAATTTGAGATAGCTCAAAATTGAGAAATTTCAACAGGCGGCCGGTCATGGATATTTCTGAAAATATGAAAGTGTCCGGATCACTAGGAAATTAGCCTAAAACAATGTGCTGACACTAGACATGACCATAAAAGTAATTATTTGCACTCCTGGGACAATTTTGTTGACAAATTTGAGATAGCTCAAAATTGAGAAATTTCAACAGGCGGCCGGTCATGGATTTTTCCCAAAATATAAAAGTTTCTGGATCACTAGGAAATTAGCCTAAAACAATGTGCTGACACTAGACATGACCATAAAAGTAATAATTTGCACTCCTGGGGCAATTTTGTTGACAAATTTGAGATAGCTCAAAATTGAGAAGTTTCAACAGGCGGCCGGTCATGGATTATTACCCAAAATATAAAAGTTTTTGAATCATTCGCAAATTAGTCTACAATAATGAGGTGACACTAGACATGACCATAAAAGTAATAATTTGCACTCCTGGGGCAATTTTGTTGACAAATTTGAGATAGCTCAAAATTGAGAAATTTCAACAGGTGGCCGGTCATGTATTTTTCCCCAAAATATAAAAGTTTTTGGATCACTAGTAAATTAGCCTAAACAATATGCTGACACTAGATTGACAATAAAAGTAATAATTTGCACTCCTGGGGCAATTTTGTTGACAAATTTGAAGTAGCTCAAAATTGATAAATTTCAGCAGGCGGCCGGTCATGGATATTTCTCAAAATATAAAAGTTTCTGGATCACTAGTAAATTAGCCTAAAACAATGTGCTGACACTAGACATGACCATAAAAGTAATAATTTGCACTCCTGGGGCATTTTTGTTGACAAATTTGAGATAGCTCAAAATTGAAAAATTTCAACAGGCGGCCGGTCATGGATTTTTCCCAAAATAATTTTTTGGATCACTAGTAAATTAGCCTAAACAATATGCTGACACTAGACTGACGATAAAAGTAATAATTTGCACTCCTGGGGCAATTTTGTTGACAAATTTAAAGTAGCTCAAAATTGAGAAATTGCAACAGGCGGCCGGTCATGGATTTTTCCCAAAATATGAAAGTTTCTTGATCACTAGTAAATTAGTCTAAAACGTGCTGACACTAGACATGACCATAAAAGTAATAATTTGCACTCCTGGGGCAATTTTGTTTACAATTTTGACATAGCTCAAAATTGAGAAATTTCAACACGCGGCCGGTCATGGGTTTTTCCCAAAATATGAAAGTTTCTTGATCTTTAGTAAATTAGTCTAAAACAGTGTGCTGACACTAGACATGACCATAGAAGTAATAATTTGCACTGCTTGAACATTTTTGTTGACAACTTTGAGATTGCTTAAAATTGAGAAATTTCAACAGGCGACATGGATTTTTCTGAAAATATGAAAGTTTCTGGATCACTAAGAAATTAGCCTAAAACAATGTGCTGACACTAGACATGACCATAAAAGTAATAATTTGCATTCCTGGGACAATTTTGTTGACAAATTCAAGATTGCTCAAAATTGAGAAATTTCAATAGGCGGCCGGTCATTGATTTTTCTCAAAATATAAGTTTCTGGATCACTATGAAATTAGCCTAAAACAATGTGTTGACACTAGACATGACCATAAAAATAATAATTTACACTCCTGTGGCCTTTTTGGTTGACAAATTTGAAGTAGCTCAAAATTGAGAAATTTCAACAGGCGGCCGGTCATGGATATTCCCCAAAATATAAAAGTTTTTGAATCACTCGCAAATTAGTCTACAATAATGTGCTGACAATAAAAGTAATAATTTGCACTCCTGGGGCAATTTTGTTGACAAATTTGAGATTGCTCAAAATTGAGAAATTTCAACAGGCGGCCGGTCATGAATTTTTCTTAAAATATGAAAGTTTCTGGATCACTAGGAAATTAGCCTTAAACATAAAAGTAATAATTTGCACTCCTGGGACAATTTTGTTGACAAATTTGAGATTGCTCAAAATTGAGAAATTTCAACAGGTGGCCGGTCATGGATTTTTCTGAAAATATGAAAGTTTCTGTATCACTAGGAAATTAGCCTAAAACAATGTGCTGACACTAGAAATGACCATAAAAGTAATAATTTGCACTCCTGGGGCAATTTCGTTAACAAATTTGAGATTGCTCAAAATTGAGAAATTTCAACAGGCCGCCTATCATGGATTTTTCTGAAAATATGAAAGTTTCTGGATCACTAGGAAATTAGCCTAAAACAATGTGCTGACACTAGACATGACGATAAAAGTAATAATTTGCACTCATGGGGCAATTTTGTTGACAAATTTGAGATAGCTCAAAATTGAGAAATTTCAACAGGCGGCCGGTCATGGATATTTCTGAAAATATGAAAGTGTCCGGATCACTAGGAAATTAGCCTAAAACAATGTGCTGACACTAGACATGACCATAAAAGTAATTATTTGCACTCCTGGGACAATTTTGTTGACAAATTCGAGATTGCTCAAAATTGAGAAATTTCAACAGGCGGCCGGTCATGTATATTCCCCAAAATATAAACGTTTTTGAATCACTCGCAAATTAGTCTACAATAATGTGCTTACACTAGACATGACCATACAAATAATAATTTGCACTCCTGGGACAATTTTGTTGACAAATTCGATATAGCTCAAAATTGAGAAATTTCAACAGGTGGTTGGTCATGGATATTCCCCAAAATATAAAAGTTTTTGAATCACTCGCAAATTGTCTACCATTATGAGCTGACACTAGACATGACCATAAAAGTAATAATTTGCACTCCTGGGGCAATTTTGTTGCCAAATTTGAGATTGCTCAAAATTGAGAAATTTCAACAGGCGGCCGGTCATGGATATTTCTGAAAATATGAAAGTTTCTGGATCACTAGGAAATTAGCCTAAAACAATGTGCTGACATTAAACCTGACCATAAAAGTAATAATTTGCACTCCTGGGGCAATTTTGTTGACAAATTTGAGATAGCTCAAAATTGAGAAATATCAACAGTCAGCCGGTCATGGATTTTTCCCAAAATATAAGTTTTTGGATCACTAGTAAATTAGCCTAAACAATATGCTGACACTAGACTGACGATAAAAGTAATAATTTGCACTCCTGGGGCAATTTTGTTGACAAATTTAAAGTAGCTCAAAATTGAGAAATTGCAACAGGCGGCCGGTCAAGGATTTTTCCCAAAATATGAAAGTTTCTTGATCACTAGTAAATTAGTCTAAAACATGCTGACACTAGACATGACCATAAAAGTAATAATTTGCACTCCTGGGGCAATTTTGTTTACAATTTTGACATAGCTCAAAATTGAGAAATTTCAACACGCGGCCGGTCATGGATTTTCCCCACAATATGAAAGTTTCTTGATCTGTAGTAAATTAGTCTAAAACAGTGTGCTGACACTAGACATGACCATAGAAGTAATAAATTGCACTCCTTGAACATTTTTGTTGACAACTTTGAGATTGCTTAAAATTGAGAAATTTCAACAGGCGACATGGATTTTTCTGAAAATATGAAAGTTTCTGGATCACTAGGAAATTAGCCTAAAACAATGTGCTGACACTAGACATGACCATAAAAGTAATAATTTGCATTCCTGGGACAATTTTGTTGACAAATTCGAGATTGCTCAAAATTGAGAAATTTCAACAGGCGTGGTTCATGGATTTCCCCCAAAATATAAATGTTTCTGGATCACTAGGAAATTTGCCTACAATAATGTGCTGACACTAGACATGACCATAAAAGTAATAATTTGCACTCCTGGGGCAATTTTGTTGACAAATTTGAGATAGCTCAAAATTGAGAAATTTCAAGTCAGCCGGTCATGGATTTTTCTGAAAATATAAAAGTTTTTGGATCACTAGTAAATTAGCCTAAACAATATGCTGACACTAGACTGATGATAAAAGTAATAATTTGCACTCCTGGGGCAATTTTCTTAACAAATTTGAAGTAGCTCAAAATTGAGAAATTTCAACAGGCGGCCGGTCATGGATTTTTCCCAAAATATAAGTTTTTGGATCGCTAGTAAATTAGTCTAAACAATATGCTGACACTAGACTGACGATAAAAGTAATAATTTGCACTCCTGGGGCAATTTTGTTGACAAATTTAAAGTAGCTCAAAATTGAGAAATTGCAACAGGCGGCCGGTCATGGATTTTTCCCAAAATATGAAAGTTTCTTGATCACTAGTAAATTAGTCTAAAACGTGCTGACACTAGACATGACCATAAAAGTAATAATTTGCACTCCTGGGGCAATTTTGTTTACAATTTTGACATAGCTCAAAATTGAGAAATTTCAACACGCGGCCGGTCATGGGTTATTCCCAAAATATGAAAGTTTCTTGATCTTTAGTAAATTAGTCTAAAACAGTGTGCTGACACTAGACATGACCATAGAATTTTGCACTCCTTGAACATTTTTGTTGACAAATTTGAGATTGCTCAAAATTGAGAAATGTCAACAGCCGATCATGGATTTTTTCCAAAATATTACAGTTGCTGGATCACTAAGAAATTAATCTAAAAGAATGTGCTGACACTAGTTAAGACCATAGAAGTAATAATATGCCTCATTGGAGCAGTTTTTGTTTTGGAAATATTGAGATAGCACAAAATTTAGAAATTGTTCTATGTAAAATGCATCGACTCTTTTTCTAACTTTCAAGGATAGTGACTTATTACACACCATGTTCTTCATTTGATAGAATGCAGAGTCAATCAACATTTTAAAATGTGATTTTCGTTTTCAACACACCAGAATTAAGTCAGATATTTTCATATCCGGTATATTTTGGTTGTTGACTAGTGTTGTGTGTATGTCTGGTATCTCTTCAAGTCCCTGAGTGTCTGCCAGATCCATTCTCTGCAGGTTGTGATGATCTATTTCTTCTTCTGCATTATACACAGGATCCCAATGACCCCCAACCAAGCCTGCCTTATCATGCAACACAATCCCACCTTATCATGCAACACAATCCCACCAAGTGGTGTTTACCCAGCCAATCTGCCTGACTGCTCATTTCCCACCACACCAGTATGTCCCGGGGAAAATGCAACAAATACTCTCTATATTTGATTGAAAAATTGACTTAGAAGAAAATGTGACAAGGAAAGGTACTTGTCACCCCATCTCAACTGTCATGAACTAAAATATGTGACACCTTTTCACATACCAATGACAGTATTTGCTATGAGACTAATATTTAAACACCATAGAGAAGAGTGTAAGAGATGTGATTTCTAAATGTTCTTGGTTCAAACAGGAGAATGTCAGTGAAGCTGGTTCCGACAAATCTCTTTCACCTGTAGCTATTGGAAAACAGCTTGAATATCTCCAGCATCAGCTGGCTGACCTTCACCTGGAGAAGCTGCTGGGCCCTGAAGCCACAGTGGATCTAGCTGATCCCCAGGGAGCACTTAGAAAGTAAGAGATGATTATTGTAGCAATGAGGAAACTACTCAGGAACTGTTAATGTTTTCATTATCTGCATAATTATGATATTTATAACTGTCAGTTACAAATGCTACATAAAAATTGTATGATTTTGTATATAAAGTTTAAAGCACCTGTTTGTATGTAGTATAGTATTATGTAGGGAGCTACAGAAGGCATCTATTCCTCCATGCATTCAGGCTTATAAAATGTGCTGATCCTAGCACATCATAGACCCATAGAGGGTCCGCTTCAGGACTAGTTATAGAATAATGTGGGTCTCTAAAGGTGGGTGGGACCAGCTTAGCCCACTGCATTGGTTTCCTGAGCTTGGAGAGGGGAAGGAGAGCTCTGTGGCACAGTTACTATGGCTATGATACTTTGGTACTAGATTAGAAGAAGTCTCTACACCAACCTCGCTTTGAACTTAACCCTTTGAACCCTGCCAGTACCCAAGGGTAAATATCCTGTACCCTGGTGTTCCCTTGTTATTACCCACTTTTTGGCATGCTAATAATATTTCAATATTTCAACCTGAAAAAGACATCATTGCTGGAAAAAAAAATCATTAGTGAACAACAAGAAACATAGGAAATGTTTCTAAGTGAGAATAAAATCATATTTATGCAATTTTGGGGAAAAGTGTAAATTTGCCATCGTTTTTGCCGATTTTTCCAAAAATTCACTCAAAAATATCCCAGTCCTCACCGGAACCTCCAGCACTCAAGGCGGACACCATATCTTGAGACCACTCAGCCCGCTATATTTTTTATTAGTGTCTGTAATGTATATATTGCATTTTTTATACCCTTTCCTTCCACAAATCCATACTGTTCTTCACCAGTTTCCATTTTGGCCCAAAACCCCATCAACTATCAAAAAGTTTTTGAATCTTTGGCAGGAGAGTGATCTCAAACATGTTGGCCATGTTTAGATGTAAGCTGGATGCTTATTGGTCGGCTAGTGGGGTCTCTGATACACAGTATGTCAAGCCGATATACCGGCGCATCGGGTTCAGAGGGTTAAGAGTTGAAGCTCACGCCCTGCCAGAGGTCAAATGGCAACAATGCAGGCTACCCAGAACCGCTCTTGTCTGTAATGAAATATCAAAATGTTGCATGGTTTAGCCATTAGCTCACAACATGGTTTCTTCTAGTGCAGTTGATTTCAAGGGTTATAGAGGCAGACCATAGAAATCCTCGGTGCATTTTCATCTTCTCTTTCTCCATTTACATCATTGAAGTGTTAGGCAGAGAAGGATTTTTTTGTACGCTCTTTCCAATGAGCTTTGTAAGTTGGTCTTCATTTTTTGAGGTTGTTCTTAATACCATCACTTCATCTTTACATGGTCTTCCCCTTGCTCTGTATCCATCTTTAATGTGGCTCTTTGTGGCAAATGGTCCCAGGGCATTCTTGTGAGGTGGCCAGACCATTTAATCCATTGTTCTTTAATGAAGTGCATAACTGGTTGCAGACCTAGTAATTTTCAAGTCATTTTTCATCTAAATTCCTAATTTCTAATTATAACTCTAACCATTACTCTCTAACCATTACTCCCACACCTCTTGTAAGGCATCTCATCTCTTTTATGATTTTACGCTTGTTAGTTGCATTAAGCATGCATGTTTGACATCGGCAGCCAAAAAATTAGTTCTTATATTTGCTTTAGTAGTTATAGGTATTACATGAACAGGTTATGGCATTGCTATCATTCTTCATTTGCAGTCTTTATCGCAGAGATAGGCCCGCACTTCATTATTTAGAGTAGTGACTGTGTAATGGCAACCCAGCTGGCGGAAAATAGCATGTAGTGAGAGCGGTTCAAATCTCAGGCGTGCCAATCCAAGCATGTAACCTCGAGACAAATGTCTCTTTTAGGCTGAATAAAGATCAAGTCCCTTGATACACAAGTGCACAGCTGGATTCTGAAAATCTCACTGAAAGCTTTTGGAATTCATCTTGACACCTGAGAGACTGGCTGAAGACTGTAATTCATGGCGTACATCATTACATAAAGGTGCAGACACTTGTGAAGCAACCAGGACTGCAAGAGCTGTGAAGAAAAGGTTGGACAGAAAAACCACTACAGCAGATCCTCCTCCTGGAACGTTAAGCATTCTTTGCCCACATTGTCAAAGAACATTTCGAGCCAAAATAGGCCTTATCAGCCATCTTAGAACTCACGACTCCATACTTTCAACCCCAACTACTGGATGAAACGAATGGTCATCATCATTCTTGATGGACAAACAACAGCACAGCTGGAAATGGCTTGTGGAAAAGTAAAGGTAACTCGTCTTGGTATCCCCAAGGAGTGTAAAGGAGAGAGGCTTTTGTCATTGTGATACCAGTCCTATTACTCTCCTTTGGTTGTTAATGATACTTTTAATTGTACATGACTACCTTCATAAGTCTCCTTCCATTGATCATAAGAGGAGAAGCTCACGACAGCACACACCCCTGAAGCACTGACCAGGATTCAGATATTTGTATATACCATAATCACACTTGCAGTAAATATTATTTTGTAGGTGGGTTTTATCATTATTAAATTCAGCTTGGGCGTTGGCTTTAACAGCTTGCTCTTTTTGAATTCTAATAGCAGAGGGATTTTTAATCTATTTTTAACTTATGTATCTTGTCTATTACCTCATGTTGAGCATGCTACCAAGATCACATAGCCAACAGTGTCTAGTCATTGTGCGGTTGTTAAGCAAGTTAAGGGTGTACATGGTTTGTTTATTTGAATACACAGAAGGCTGTTGACTCAACTGGAGAGTTTCCAGCCACCGCCAGAGAAGAAGGAGAAGGAGACCAAAGGTGATGCCACAAATCATATCCTATATCAGCTGTATTACCGACCAGAACAAACACAGTTCAGCAAAAATGCCAGAGTGAGTTTTGATATTTAACATTAATAATTAAAGTACCTTGGATGGAATCTGTCTAGAGAAAACAAACCTGACACACATACATGCTGAAGTCAAACACTGACCTATGAGATGTATAACTATGTGTGACACACTTCCCTTGCAAGAAGAATGTAGAAGAAGAAGATTAAACTACAAAGTCAGGAAACCAAGGAAGTTATACTTCTCATTGATCCTGGGCTAGCATATGACCCCTTTACAGGGCACACATTTTTCCTTATTGTAACTCTGAACGGACAACATTTTTCAGGTTGTCAGTAAGATTTAGGGTTACGTTAGTAAAAACATCAAATCTAAGGTGTTTGTGAACAGATGTTTGTTAAATAAACAGCAAAATGAAGGAAAATGAATGCAGATTTATTATTTTACTCACACGTGAAATAAATAATCCCATGTTGCCTGCATTTTGGTTGTATTTTTCAGAACCCATGCTTGATCATTTATCTGTTCGATCTTTTTGTCTAGCATACTCATTTGTTTGATCAGCAATGGTTTGAAAAGTCTCTGAGAGATCCGAAGCTTGTGCTGATATCACTTATATCATGTACTACTACTATATCATGCACTTCAATGTCACTTAAATTGAACACAACAAAATCTCTGCTATCACTTAAAGAATCGTGAAAATCCATTTTGAAAAACAAAGCATAAAAACCCTGAAAACAATAACAAAATCCAATCAAATTTAAAGAAAACGCTTGCACATGGCACCCACGTTATCAAGTTATTGAGAACACCAGACGTAAACAATGGGAAGTCCCGCAAAGTCTCGAGATCGCATGTTTACAACACTTAGTAGTCACGGATGCTTTCAGGTGTTTTGCCCGTTCTGTAGTCAATAATGTTCAATAATGTTTCATTACTTTACAGACATAATGTTTCTGTCTGTGTGTGCACCTTGTGTCATTATTGAATACTTTGTGCTGACTATTTATCTTTCATCCTGACAGCTGGCTGCTCTAGAGGAGAGACTTGAGCGTATAGAGAATGCCATTGGAAAGAGCCAAGACAAGATGGTATTGTGTTTCATTTATTTACTTTGATTTTCATGATTAGAAATCAGATGTCAAAAAAGCAAATGTGCTTATATATCAACTATCACCCATACTGAAACATCCAAATATACCTATGTACGCAAAATGACAGATAATAAATAGCATATTCACAACAACCCTTTGTTACCAATGTCAAACTTGGACATTATTCAAAACACACTTATGCAAAATCAACACCTGCGAGATGAGATGCTTGAGAAGAGCTGCCAACTTAACTATCCCAGACAGAGTAAGAAATGATGTTATCAGACAGACAGTTGGATCAACACTTTGTGCTATATATATTGGAAGACAGAAGATCAAATGCGGTCATCTCGTTAGAATGCAACACCATCAGCTACCAGCACTAGTGCTACATCAAAGAAGATCTGATACTAGAGTAAGAAGAAAATGGATTGATGACACCAAAGACATTGTACAGTCACACAGAATGACACTATCCAGTGCCACACATCAGAAGCTGGAATATCAACTATTTCTTCCCATGTCGCTTGACAGCAAAAGTGGAAGATGATAATGATGATTTTTAATATTTGTTATTCACAGAATATTAGGTTGTATTTGATGGAAGCAACTGGCAGAAAGTCTTGGAGAATCTGGCTATAAAAAGAGAACTGATGGAAGAAATAAAAAAGAGATCAGTCAAATATTTTGGTCTGAAAACTTTAAAAGACAAGGCACTATAATCAAAATTATACAGGAGGGATAAGTCGAAGGCAGGTAAACATTGATACACGGGGAAGGTAACATCAAGAGGTGGACAAACCACAGCCTCTCAGAGTCTACAGTGCAAAGTAAGAGACATAAAGTGTTGATGATCCATTGCAAGCAACCAGTCTGCATTTGTGGAAACACGACTGATTGATTGATTAATTTATTGACATGTGATTCAGTCCTAAAGCTGGTGTCAGGTGTTTGAAATATTCATGACCATGCCATAAATCTAGCTGGATGTCTGCCCAGACACATATCCTAGATGAATTAATGTGGCAGGTTTTTTCTACCTTCCACATGTTTATATGATTCTGTCTGATAGAGTTGCCAGACACATTGTTTTAATTTTTATGAGTTTGAGAACAAATTTGTGAAGATACATGGTGGTCCACGCAGGCTGTTTACACATGCCAGTCAGCATCCTGGGTATGATGGGGTCAGGTCAACATTACACTGACATGGGTCAGGTCAACATTACACTGGCATGGGTCAGGTCAACATTACACTGACATGGGTCAGGTCAACATTACACTAGCATGGGTCAGGTCAACATTACACTAGCATGGGTCAGGTCAACATTACACTAGCATGGGTCAGGTCAACATTACACTGGCATGGGTCAGGTCAACATTACATGCATGGGTAAGGTCAACATTACACTGGCATGGGTCAGGTCAACATTACACTGGCATTCCCTGCTGACAGTTTGAGGCTGGGTTGGCCTGGGAGCTCAAGGCAGTTAGCAAATCTGCCTCAGTGCAAGTTTGAACTCAGACAAGCAGGCTGACAGGCAAGCAGCTAGCCACTGCTCCCATTTTATAAATATATATAAATACACACACCCATGCACACATGTATGTGTAAGTACCATATATATATATATATATAAAATACAAACATGCTAGCACACACACACACATATGCATTTGTTTATGTTTGTAAATATATTGGTGTGTGTGTGTGTATATATCTGTCCATCTGTCTGTCTAATCTATCTGTCTTAATGTCTTTGTAATTGTCCATCCTACTGGTCTCTCTGGCGAAGGGGTTAACGACTTTCTCCGTAATCCTGTATATCCACATGGGGAACACAGCTGCTGGAGATTCGGTAGCATACCATGTCACGTTGGTTACTTATGGGGGTATGTGAGCCAGTCGCTCAGAAAGCAGTGGCAAACTACTAAATGTAAACTTGCCAAGAACATCAACAGCAGCTGAAAAATGCTGGTGTTGACTGCAACGTTCTGTAAGGGATATACAACTTTAAAAAAAAAAATTGTCCATCTATGGATTTTTCCATGCATTATGCATCTCTCTCTCTCTCTCTATTGGTCTGTTGTTCTATTTGCTTATCTGATTCACCTTTTTCTCTACATCTCAACACCCACCCTTCTGCAGTTTTGAATTTTACATTTTATGATGTTATCTTTTTCCCTATCATCTACAACTACCATCATCTACAACTACCATCATCTACAACTACCTTATCTTTTCTGTTTTTTCTGTAAAGTCTACTGTGCCTCGACTTGATCATATCACAACATTTTTCTTTAAGGTCACTGTCAAATCAACCATCTCCTCATCTTCATATTTTGTTTTAATTTTTTTTTCGGTCAAGTCAATTTAAAGTCTAAAAAACAAAACAAAACAAACATGCCCTGCAAATCTGTGATATGAAAAGCCATTACATTCTCTAAGCCTAAATGCACGGAGGACTCAGAGGCCAGTCTTTTCCTCTGTTGCGGACGAGTGCAGGCATTGAAGCCTTGTCTGGCTCACTCATGACATTATTAGTAAATTCCCAAATCAACTAGACGAGTGCGCAAGCCTATATCCATCCCAAGTCTAGTTTAGTTATAATCTTCGTGATCTAGCTTTCTCATACTCATTGCATGGCATGATATGACATGGCTTCTAAAAACTCTTAAATTTCCTGTTTGCCTCCTTCATTTCTTATCTTGCAACTTCTAACACATCATGGTTGTTGCCCACATTATATGTCTAATCTGGATCTTTGCTTGAATCTGTTTTTCCAGAATGTTTTGACTATGGATACTGACAACAAGTCTCTAATTGTGAGTAATATCATGTGATCAGTTGTGGTGTTGTCATTATTCTTTTTGTTCAAGCTGTAATTTAAATTGTTAGCAGGTGAGGGTGATTAACTAGCAGGAGACTGTGATTAACTAGCAGGAGGGGGTGATTAACTAGCAGGAGACGGTGATCAACTAGTTGTAGAAGGTGATCAACTAGCAGGAGAGAATGAATAACTAGCAGGAGAGTGTGATTAACTAGCAGGAGAGTGTAATTAACTAGGAGGAGTGTGATTAACTAGCAGGAGGGGATGATTAACTAGCAGAAGAGTTATTAACTAACAGGAGAGTGATTAACTAGTAGGAGTGAGTGATTAATGACTTTCAGATCAAGTGTTATCTCAGTCTGTATGTCCTCTACCGTAAGGCAGTGAATCTCGGAATGTCTACAAACATATTAGGCAGCTATGATTTCTGAGACACATTGAAAATACCTTTGACAGGCAGAGTAACTAACAATGATTGCCTGGAAGAGGCGAATGAAAGAACATTTTATAACTATAAGAAATAGACAAAAATACTCTGTTCTTTGATCATTGAATGAGAGGAGAAGCATTGGGGACATTGTAATGACTGGACAGAGCAGCTGTAGATGAGAAGAGCCAGACTGAGGGAAGTGATCCTCCATGGTCTAGTAGGATGGCATGTGGAAGTCATCAGTGGAGATGATCCAGAACATCAAGGTCTGTGTGCAGAGGCATGAACAAATATCCACTTTTCATGGCACATGATGATGATGTCATGTACAGAGTCTGAACATGGCTGCAGGACATAATAGACTGTCATACCACTTCCTCAATAAGCTAAAGATAGAATCCTGCACCACCAGGGTCAAGCCTCCAACATTGGTAGGTCTGAACCAGCTTTCAGTCTTTGATATACATTTCTTGATTCTAGAAAAAATCATCCAATGTCTTGCCTGCTGGTGTGGGCGATTATACCTCTCCACAAATTGTAATCTCTGACGGCATGAATCAATTCGTGTGTTGACCTCCTTTCTATGCCTTTATACTAGACTGTCAAGAATTCTTCTCACGCTGTCTTCTTCTATCTCTCTTTCCACAAATCTTTCCAGTTATCACAATATGTTCCAGTTTTTGTCTTCTCATAATTTGATAAAAAAAATGATGACTGCTTCTTTCTGATGTTTGTGATAAGTTGTCTTTGCAACTCAGCTTCCCTCAAAATGTCTAGATTGCTCATTTTGGCTGTCCAATGAATTTTTAGCATTATGCTATAAAACCACTTCTCCAAGGCTTCCAAGATGTTTTTTTTTTTTTTTGGCCTGTTTACTAATTGTCCAGGATTCGCAGCCGTATGTTAAACTTGGTTCTATGTAACATGCAAGAACTTGTTTTCTAATGTTTGAGGACAAATATGGAAAAATACTGCACATGAATCATGGAAGAAATTGGAGGAAAGGCACTAGTCACTCACGCTGGGACTTAAATAACCCCTCCCCACGACACTTAACGGCATAAATGGACGACAACAACTTTGACTAAATTCTCATTTTATTACTATTATCATCATTGATTGTAAATGTTGCTGTTGTTATTCTCTCTGAAATGTGTTTATTACATGACAAGTCATGAGAATATGATGACACACATATTTCTGCTGTAGGGTGCCGTGGCCACTCTCAATTCCAAGCTGTCGCTGCTTGATGCCTCAAACACAGAGACAGTGGAGGCCAGGTTGAATGCTGTGCTTCAGAAGATACAGCAGATTGCAGAGAAGAAGGAGAAAGAACCTCAAGTGGACCCAGATAAACAGAAGAAAGTGAGACAGACGTTTACTCAGATCTATTGTTTTGGTTTGTTTGTTTCTTTATTTTTTAAATGTT
>OY992878.1:159559161-159649161 GCA_963921405.1 Cepaea hortensis
TTTATACTGGCCAAGACCTACTAACACGTCCTAGTCATGCGTCCTAGATAACAGGTCCCTTCGGGGTCCTGGCTAATGTAGTAGGATCGCTGATTCTTCCAAAGTCGGAGAGTATCTGCCTGCACGGTGAGGAACCACCAGTCTGCACACCAATAAGCCAGACATGGGACAACGGATTCTCACGCAAACCTCAGTCCGGTATGACATCACACTGATGTTGGACAACAGGATGTCTTCATCTGACATACAGGGCTTCGTGCTGGAGTTCACAGCCAGCGAACGCAAGTACGCAAGCAAGCACAAGGTCAGTAAACGTAAAAGGTCCTTAAGGCGCCTCTGGCGCTGGATCTATATTTGTATAGACCAGTCAGCATTTGGTGAGTCATGTGATCAGTGTCACGACAGAATATATGCCAGCCATTGATCAGGTTGAACCTCACAGATGAACATTTGCAACTCCACAGATCTCTGAGCTGTACGAAGTGGTGAAGAAATGGGAGGCCACGGCGGAGATCCTGCCCCAGGTGGTGGACAGGCTGTTGTCTCTGAAGGAGCTCCACGAGCAAGGTAAACACTCTGTATGCTAGTCTGTGTTAGGTTTTCTCTTGTGCACACTTTCAGGTTGTATGCCTGCTTGCTAGATAATTTTCTGTTTTTTTACTAGATAGATTATTTAATGCAAATTTACTAGATATTTCCTGTGAATATACTAGATAGATTAGATTATTTACTACATATTTACTAGACAGATTATTTACTGCGTATTTACTAGATATATTATTTCCTGGATATTTACTAGATATATTATTTCCTGTGTATTTCTTATGTAGCATAATTTTATTTCATTTCTTTCAATGTGTTTCTAACTTATTTTAGCTCTTATTTGGTTTACATTACTAGAACATTGTTTGCTAAGTATATTTGTGTATTTCTTACTTTGTGTAGTTGTTAATTTATGTAGATCATAGTTAACTTACTTGGTTCATTTGTGTTTGCTGGTAACAGTACCATGGCAGCTAAATATCACAGAGAGCTACAGGCAATGATTAATGTAGTGCTGATAGAAAGTGCACTAAAATGGAAGTAATGGTGATTTCATCGAAGTGAATCCAACTTAAATATGCTATTAATGTCAAGAAATTCAAATGTATGGATCCTTTTAAATGGACACTGTTCCATAGAAATAAAGAACATATTAAGTTAATTCCACAGTATTTGGAAATCACAAAGAGTAGGCTGTAAGTCATCTGCCATGACAAAAGTGTTATTAAATCAAGCCTACCCATGGCTAGATAGAAGCCCATTGATCTTAGATAGAATCTGTTTAGAAGAATCAGACTTGAGAAAATGCTTGCCGAAGTTTCATGCATTGATCTTTGAGGTGCATAACTAAGTTTGACTCACCCCCTAGAAAAAGCAACAAAGAAACAAAAATTATCTTCAAAGGGTCAAAAACTCTGCAATGAAGAACGAGGAAGGGGACAAAAAAGAAGTTCTATTTAGACATCTGCTGCAAGATCTTCTAGAACTTGAAGAGTTTCAATGAGTGTGAGTGGTTTGGGCATATAAACTGTACAGTTGCTTGGTGCCTTTCCCATTATACCAGTATTACTAATGTACGTGTTTGTAATCCACACTAGCCCTGCAGTTCAGCCAGGCCCTGTCGTACCTGGACACAGCACAGCAGGAGGTTAAGGCAAGCATTGCCACTCAGAGGGACTTGCAGAAGCAGGTATGTCCCCCCACACAAACTTTATTTTCATATAGCAGATTCTTTACAGAAAGCTCTGTCATCACGGCTCACACACTCATCACAGCTCGCACTCATCATGGCTCACATGCGTCATGGCTCACACTCATCATGGCCCGCTCTCATCATGGCCCGCTCTTATCATGGTTCGCTCTCATCATGGCTCACACTCTTATCATGGTTTGCTCTCATCATGGCTCATGCTCAACATGACTCACACTCATCAAGGCTTGTACTTATGATGGCTTGCACTTATCATGGCTTGTACTTATCATGGCTTGCTCTCGTTACAGCTCGCTCTTGTCACAGCTCACACTCCTCACAGCTCACACTCATCACGGCTCACACTCATCACAGCTCACACTCATCACAGCTCACACTTGTCAAGGCTCACCAAAAAGTCTCTTGATCACATGCAAGTTCTCCTTTCTCATGCACCCTCATGTCTCCATGGCGAAGTGGTCAAGCCGTTTGATTCGGGCTCCGAAGGTTGTGGGTTCAATTCCGGGTCGCGTCCTTCGGTTCACAAGTGAAATATTTCCGAAGATTCCTGTGGGTCGTCACTAGAGCTATGGAGTTTGTGCTTTGTGCGACACTTTCCGGGCTGCGGAAAGAGACTGTGCCATATGGGATAAAACCTGGTGCAATGAAGTCGACTTTTAAGCGACTTTTTTTAAGCACCCTCATGTCCCAGGTGTCTGCAATGTCTGCATCCTCAACCATGACTGTCTGCCCCTCTTCTCTGAGGAACTATGCCCTCCATCAATGCTCTTACCAAACCACTTTGATGTTGCATATGGCATGACTAAATACAGTGTCACAATCTGAAAATTTTTTTGGGATAACAGGATTGAAAAATTTAGATATGAGCAAGTTCTGGAAAATATGGAATGAAGAAGTCTCCTTAAAGAAATATAAAAGTGAAGATTACTTGGCATGGATCACATTTGAAGACACGAAGAAAGATGAAAAAAGCAAAATACTGGGCAGGAGAGGAGGAGGTAAACAAATGAATCATTTGTAAAGCAGACAAGCACAGAGATATCACTGCAGACAAACATGGAACTAAAAAGAGCAGCACAGGATAGACAACCGGGGACAGAAATGATCAGGAAGCTTTGATAATGATGCTGGTAAACAGTTGGATTTCAACATTAATGTTGCTGGTAAACATTTAGATTTCTTCTTCTTCTCTTCTTGTGCCTTTAATCTCCCAGCGGAGCATAGGATGTCAATCAGCTCATGCCCAGCCCTGTAAGACTTGTTCATGAGTGGTTGGATTGTGCAGTTTTCTGCTGAATGAGGTAGCCAGCATCGTAGCAACCCTCTCCTGCAACCAGTTCTGTTGACTTCTGCAATGTTCCCAATGCCATGACAGTTGTTCTTGTCTTCTGTATTCCTGTTTTAACATCTCCATCTGTGACCCCATCTTTGTCTATACATGTCTAAATATCTGTATGATTCTACCTCTTGAAGTGAGGTTTGACCAAGGGAGATAGGATTATAACTTGCTTGATTTATTCACATTATCTTTTTCTTTTGTCAATGAATGTTTAGACCTCGTTATGACCTTCCATTGTGTGTCCTTATTTATCTTGCTTTGCATCGCTCACATTATACTCAGAACTAAATGTTAATATAGGACATTTTGATGACAGATCTGTCATCTTTTATAGACGTACAACACAGGGTCTGGTTTCACAATTTTGACTGGTTGGATTTGGTAGTTTCCTACAGAAAGAGGTTGCCATTCTCACACCAACCCTCCTTCATTGCCTCCTATGACATGCATGGGTGCTGCTAGCCCTTACTGCCCGTATCCACCCTGGTGACACATGGAGACAGTTGTTAGATTTAGTAGAATAAAACAACATGAAAACTATTCAAGCATGAAGTTGTTGGCTGGCAGACTGTTATTTCAGGAAATATCTGGGGATATATCTTCTTTATGTTGTCGGTTCACAAATATTTCATCATATTAGTGTGATCTCAGTTCAGAAATATTTCATTTGATTAGTGTGATCTCAGTTCACAAATATTTCATCATATTAGTGTGATCTCAGTTCAGAAATATTTCATTTGATTAGTGTGATCTCAGTTCACAAATATTTCATCATATTAGTGTGATCTCAGTTCAGAAATATTTCATTTGACTAGTGTGATCTCAGTTCACAAATATTTCATCAGATTAGTGTGATCTCAGTTCACAAATATTTCATCAAATTAGTGTGATCTCAGTTGACAAATATTTCATCATATTAGTGTGATCTCAGTTCAGAAATATTTCATTTGATTAGTGTGATCTCAGTTCACAAATATTTCATCAGATTAGTGTGATCTCAGTTCACAAATATTTCATCAAATTAGTGTGATCTCAGTTGACAAATATTTCATCATATTAGTGTGATCTCAGTTCAGAAATATTTCATTTGATTAGTGTGATCTCAGTTCACAAATATTTCATCATATTAGTGTGATCTCAGTTCAGAAATATTTCATTTGACTAGTGTGATCTCAGTTCACAAATATTTCATCAGATTAGTGTGATCTCAGTTCACAAATATTTCATCAAATTAGTGTGATCTCAGTTGACAAATATTTCATCATATTAGTGTGATCTCAGTTCACAAATATTTCATCAGATTAATGTGATCTCATTTGACAAATATTTCATCAGATTAGTGTGATCTCATTTGACAAATATTTCATCAGATTAGTGTGATCTCATTTGACAAATATTTCATCAGATTAGTGCGATCTCACTCAAGCCAAGAAGGTGATCCTGGGGCACGGAAATAAACTTTCACATTTAACCTTTATTTGCTAAAAACTATCTACAACTGGATTTAGTTCTGGTACGAATGGATAATAAATATGTGATTAATCTGATGTTAATGAAAATGATTGTGAATGACATATTGATTTCTAAATGCCATTGTTGGATTTTCAGCTGCAGTCAAACCTGGATGCTAATGCCAAGATTTTCCAGCAGAACGTAGAGAATATAGAGAGGCGGCTAAAGGCATTGGGCCAGTCCTGAGATGGTTGGCTGAGCTTGGCAATTATTATCTGGCTTTGTAGTGTTTTTGGGTCATGAATTTTGGGCTGTGGTCCCAGGCTGTGATGTCCTGGCTTTCATTGTTTTCCTTTAAATATTTGTTTTGTGAACACGTAACCCAGGATTTGGGTCTTGTAATATAAAATGACAATCTTCTGCGTAAGAAGTTGTTTTTTCCCCAAAGCTTTTACCTTGCTACCTTATGATTTAGTGTTGTTGTTTCTCATTGTTTGTGAGTCTGGTCTACCAATTATATATTATTTCATTGAGTCATTCACTCCTTTATTCATTCATTCTGGTTCATTCTTCATATGTCCATCTGTTCATTGATTCATCCAGTGTTTAATTAATTTATTCATTCATCCATTTATTTGTTCATTTGTTCAGTAATAATCTGTCCATGTCAACCTTGCAGTATAACAAATTCTTCCATGTTAGATAATGCTTGTACGGATAAGAAGTGATAAGATTTAGCATATATTAAGTCATATAATTTTGAGGTGGGGTGACGAGTTTCCTTTTGTCCTGCATTTTTCTTTTCCTTAGAAATCTAATACCCATTTTGTGAAGCTTGGTCAACCCAAGAACATTGTGTGTAACAACCTGTTGAACCTTATTTTTGGTAAAAGTCTAAACTTTCATTTTATTTTTGCATAATTACATACTCTGTTCTAATATTTGTGTGGGTGGGTGGGTGTGTGTGGGTGTGGTTTTTTTTGTTGTTTGTTTGTTTTGTTTTGTATGTGTTTGCTAACTTTGAACCCAAGCATAGTCCACCGGACTGATCTTTTGCGTGGGGATTAGCTTTCCCTATTACCAGTGTCCCTTTATATCAGTTGAACCCACTCTGACAAGGTTCTCAGATATTTGTAATTTAATCCCCAAATCTAGGACGAGAAGTCAATATTTTAGTGCAACTAACCGGTGTAGGGATTGAACCCACTACCTTGGTATCAGCACACCAGAAGTTTAAGAGTGAATGCTTTTTTTTATCCATTCTGCTGTGATGACCTCCTTTTCATTAGGTGAACCTAGACCAATGGAAAACTTGACGACACTCAAGTGAATAAAATCCTTTGAGTCTCATGTTTGTTATTAGCCATGGGAGCCAGTGTGACAGAGTAGGTAGTGTGCCTACCTATCAAAACAGTGGTTCATGTTCAACCCCTGCCAATGACAGCCTGAAGTTTTCCTTTGACTCTGGAGTTCATGCTGACTAATAATAGGAGTCTCTTAAACTTCTGGTGGGCTGATGTCGAGGTAGTGGGTTAAACTCCTTATATTGGTCAATTGTAGTGAGACAGGGATGTGTGCTCTCTACTCTGCTATTTAATATCTACATGGACAGAATATCCAAGGAAGCAAGCCTTGTCAGAACAGATTAAGAAAATTTAGAACTTTACATCAGTTGAAACTGGTCCGCAAGAAATAAATTAATTTCTATTTGCAGACGATCAGTGCCTGTTTTATAGTGGTGAGAGCAGACTGCAAAATCATATTAATAATCTGAGTTCAACATGCAGCAGATACAATATGAGTGTAAATACTGCTGAAACCGAAGTAATGCAAGTTAGCAGATCTCCTGGTCCACTAAATATACAGATAAATAGCACATCTCTGAAACAAGTTAAAGAATTCAAATATCTTGGAAGTATGATCACATAAGATGGCAGATTGGCAGAGAAATCGAAATAAGATGTCAAAAAGCAGGTGAACTTACATATCAACTATCACCCTTACTGATACATCCAAACATACCCATGTCCGCAAAACGACAGATAATAAACAGCATATTCACACCAACCCTATGCACCCAATCTCAGACTTCGACATTATCCTAACCACACTTTCACAAAATCAACACCTGTGAGATGAGATGCCTGAGGAGAGCTGCCAACTTAACGATCCGAGACCGACAAAGAAATGTTGTTATCAGACAGACAGTGGGATCAACACCTCGTGCCACATTTATTGAAAGACAGACAATCAAGTGGTTTGGCCATGTCGTTAGAATGCTACACCATGAACTACCATCACTGGCCTTACATCAAAGATCATCTGTGACGAGAGCAAGAGAAAGCCCGAGAAGAAAATTGATTGACAACATCAAAGACATTGTACAATCACACAGAACGACACTATCCAGTGCCGCCCATCAGGTGTTGGAACGCCAATTATTCTTCCCCACCATGCTTGACGGCAACAGTGGAAGATGATCATGATGATGGACTAAAATGTTGACTTCTCATCCTTGACATGGGGACGTAAATTATAAGTACCTCAGAAATCAGAATGGGTTCGTTTGATGGTGAGGGACACTGATAATAGGGAAAGCTAATCCACACACAAAAATAAGTCCATTGCACTAGAAGTAACAGCAGGTGTATGGACCACGCTTGAGTCAAAGCTAGTGATCTCACAACAAAGAAAGAAACATGAGTATCAAGTATGTTTCAGCTTTGTCTTGGAATTGTCTCGGAAGGACAGGTGGTGAGGAGGGGAACAGGGCACCACACTTCATGACTGTATGGCCTAGTATCTGTCGGGCCACTGCCATGACTGTTTTAACATTAGAAATGCTGACACTCATCCATATTATGTTCGTTTAAGCAATTCTCATGATATTTTAAAATTAGAAATGCAGACACTCATCCATATTATGTTCGTTTAAGCAATTCTCATGATATTTTAAAATTAGAAATGCTGATACTCATCCATATTATGTTCGTTTAAGCAATTCTTATGATATTTTAAAATTAGGAATGCTGACACTCATTCATATTATGTTCGTTTAAGCAGTTCTCATGATATTAATTTGCAGTTGATTAGGTAAAGCCCAGTGTCTGTTTCATTTGTGTGTGGGGGATGTGTGTGTGCATGGATGTGCTTGTTGTGTTAGTATGAGCTAGTGATTAGGTTAGATTGTGTGAACATGTGTGTGTGTGTGTGAGAGTGAGAGAGACAGAGACCTGGCTTAGTCACGCACATTGTTCTTTTTCTATCTCTCAGTAAGCATAGGTCGCTAACCAACTCACGCTAAGTCATTCTAGATTTTGCTTTCTCCTGCGTCTTCCTCCATGCCTATGCCAGATTGTTCATCTCTGCCTATAATTCTCTTCTCTGTATGTTTTTAATTCTGCCTCTATTTATTTTGCCCTTGTGGTTCCAGGTAACGAACTTATGGCTTATACTATTACCAGGTGTTCTTAACGTATGTTCCAACCACGGCAACATGTTTTTCTCTGATGTCAATTCGCAGGAATTTGTTTAGTTCTCTCCATAAGCTTTGCAAACCAGTTTAGTCCCATTTTTTCAGGTACCAGGTTTTAGTTTCTTTAGTAATTCTTTTAGTTGTTCTTCTCTGATTTTTCCTCCGAGTCCATTTCTGATCCATGCAGCAGTACTAATTTAGCATGACAGCTAATTATTCTAAATTTGGGACTAGATTTAATTTCTTTGACGTCCGCAATGTTCCCAATGCCAAGAAAGCTTTTCATACTTGTCTTTTGTATTCCTATTTTAACATCTCCATCTGTGACCACATCTTTGTCTAAATATCTGTATGATTCCACCGCTTGAAGTGAGATTTCACAAGGGATATCAGGTTATCATTTGCTAGATTTATTCTCATTATCTTTGTCTCTCACCTATGAATGTTTAGACCTCATTGTTGTGACCTTCCATCAAGTGTATTTAATTTATCTTACATCTGATCACTCACATTACAATCAGAACAAAATATTAATATTTAGGAGGACATTTTGATGACAGATCTGTTTGTCTTTTATAGGCATACAAGACAGGGTCTGGCTTCAGTTTTAAGTTAAACAATGTTCTTTTCACGTGGAGTACAATTTATATAACTCAGTGTTTCTTCTTCTGCCTTTCATCTCCTAATAGGGCATAAGTCCTTATTTGACTCTTGCCAAGCTCTTAACTATACATGTGCTATTCAACCACACACATGCCAAGCCCATGACCAGGAAACAGATGAATAACTTTTAGATGTATATATTTCCATGTACACGTTTTTCATGTAGTTGTATCGGTGTGTGTTTGCTGTTTGTGTGCTGATGAAGACTTTGGCTGCAACATCCAGTTTAATACTTGTGACCATGTTCTAGTAAAGCTTACCATCTACTTCTTGAGTTTTGGGTGATTCATTCAAGCTCTGTGTAGAATTGTTTGTGACTGGTTGGATTTTGGAACTACAGTTTTCTATGGGAGGTGGTTTGAAGAAAACCCTCATTAGTTGCCTCTGTGGATGTGCATGGTACATCACAGTGCTACCAATCTCTGCTTCCCGTACAGGCCCTGGTAACCCACTCTTCGTTTGCAACACTAGTATTTATGCTTTATTGGCACTATATTATTTTTAGAACAAGGAAAGAAAGACAGAAAGAAAGAAAGTCTAAATGCCAACAGTGCAGGAAAATTCTGGCAGTAAGATCACAAGACATGTACTGAACATAGCATATAACTGTAAAGCCTGGTGGACATTATAATAGATTTATCCAAATGCTGCTTGCTTGTGTTCGCTGGCTGTGAACTCCAGCGTGAAGTCCTGTATGTCGGATGAAGACATCCTGTTGTCCAACATCAATGTGATGTCATACCGGACTGACATTTGCGTGAGAATCCGTTGTCCCATGTCTGGCTTATAGGTGTGCCTTCGGAAGAATCGGTGATCCTACTACGTTAGCCAGGACCCCGAAGGGACCTGTTGCCCAGGACGCACGGCTAGGACGTGTTAGTAGGTCTTGGCCAGTATAGAACCTGGCCCTGGTGCCTTTGAAACACCTCTGCGCCCCTTGATTGACAATAATTGTGGACGAAGAAGTCAAATTTTCCCTCAATGTTTTTGATATTATTTAAAACTGTATTTTGCAATGGAATGTAATTTTCATTTAATTTTCTTTAATTCTTATGGAAATTATTTCATTTTGTGTCATAATTTTGAAATATATTTTATACAGTCAGCTGATGCTATTTTTTCATGATAAATTTATGTGGTGTTTATTGTCTGCATCAAAGTCATCCTCCGTTGAAATTTTTCAAGATATGACATTTTTGTTTCAAAACCAGAACACATTAAATTGATCACAAACTTTATAAATGCAATGATTGGTTGAAAGGATTAACCCTGTTTCATGTCACAATGCTAGAATGTAATGCAGAGTTACTGTTCTTGAAGTGTGCATTTTCATAATTGTAAATCTAGTCAAAGATATTTAAATTACCATATATACCAGTCCATAAAATGACCAAAGCTGAACAAAAGTTCCAAATATTCACTCCCCATTCCATGTGTTTAGCTCACATTTTCCCCATCTTCTAAACTTACAAAGCAATAGAAACCTTGGGAAAACCCCAGGTCAGCAGGACAATGTGCACAGATGATTCAGAATTGCCTAGAAACTGGCAGTTACATTAATTCTCTGAAAAGTAATATCATTTTAGATTAAGAAAATCAAGATTGGACCTCAATTCTGAACAACCATTCTTATTTTCTGTATTAAATTTTCATTGGGTACATAGTTTAATATGAATCTGTTTCCCCAATACAAAAGAAGTTGAGGGAAGTCACGGTGGTTGGCGGGTTATTCACCACATCTCCCGTGGAGAGCCGATTGGTCTATAAAGTGTAAGGCTAGCACCATATACCCAATATGCTGCATGGCATGAACAGGGATTCTTTACTTTACCTCTTGTTACTTTTACTTTACTTCACCACTCTTCACTTTTACTATACCATTCCTTTCTTTATTGTTACCTTATCTTACCTCTGTTTACTTTATCACACCTCTCTTCACTTTTACTTTACCATACTTCTCTTCACTATTACTTTACCTTAGCTCTCTTCACTTTTATACCTTAGCTCTCTTCACTTTTGCTTTACCTTAGCTCACTGTACTTTTACGTTACCTTAGCTCTGTCTACTTTTACTTTACCTTAGCTCTCTTCACTTTTACTTTACCTTAGCTCTCTTCACTTTTACATTACATTAGCTCTCTTCACTTTTACTTTACCTTAGCTCTCTTCACTTTTACATCTATTTACTTTTACTTTATCTTATCTCTCGTTACTTTTACTTTACCATATCTCTGTTCACTTTTACTTTACCATATCTCTGTTCACTTTTACTTTACCATATCTCTGTTCACTTTTACTAACCATACCTCTCTTCACGTTTACTTTATCTTACCTCTTTTCATTTTTACTTTACCTTACCTCTCTTTACTTTACCACATTTCTCTTTACTTTACCGATCCTCTCTTTACTTTTACTTTACCTTTACTTTACCTTACCTCTCTACTTTTACTGTTCCTGACCTCTCTTTACTTTTACTTTTTTTTTTTTAAATGTTGCATATTCCTTACAGGATGTTGCAGTCAACACCAGCATCTTTCAGCTGCTGTTGATATACTAGGCTAGATTACACTCAGTAGTTTTTACCTCTTTATAACGGCCTCATGTTTCAGACCTAATACTGACAGTGTGCCATTAGTTTATTATTTGCTGGTTCTTTTGTTTCAAATTGCTGTATTAATTGTAATGACAGTTAATTTCTGCCACTGGCTATATTTGGCTGTAAACACGATGTAAACTGGATCTTATGAGTATCCACCAGTGAAGTCATGTGTGTTGTGTATTTGTTTTTAGTTCATGTGCACATTTTGACCCCAACTTTGTTCTGAAAGATATTAATATTTTATTGACTCGAGTAGTTTGTATCAGTGTTGTTTATCCGTATCCCTGTTAGTGTTCGGTAGAAGTCTGTTGACAGTGATTGATTGATTGATTGATTTAGCAACCGACATCACAGCAATCGGGGCATTCCCATAAGCACTCCGTCCCCATCCTCAGCAGCCAGCAAAGAGTTCCAACACTAATAGTTCCAGTAGCAATCTGATTATATGTCCGTCTCGCCTTTCCTCTGAGCGTCGAGCGTCGGCCAGATCCCCTCGTCACACCTCGCCGCCTCATTTTTACCAGACTATGGTGATCCATTTGCTCCTCCGAAGTGTTGTTGACAGTGAAATACAAAGAACCAAAGAATGAAAAATTACCACCCCTGGTCTGATCCAAGCCAGTCTCTATATTACGTGTTCAAGCATTGGCTAGTTACATCCTACTATGCCTGTCTACGGATGTGAAGTTCCCATGCCGGTCTTTATGGGATTGGAGAGGGTAAGGAGTGCAGCTCATCAAGTCCCAGTGGAGACACTAATTTAGCATACATTTTTAGAAGTCTCTACATCAGATTTACTATGACAGCTGTAAGCCCTTTTAAAGGCTCACACCTGAATACCAATGTGTTGGACTTGTGAGTAAACATAGTCTTCTAGAGAATGTACAGACAGAGAGCCAGCCAGCCAGTAAATGTAACCTTATATGCTCCTTGAAGATTTACTGACGGCCGTCTCAGTACTTGTTGAATTGTAACATTATCCCCTTGAAGTTGGTTGGTGGTTGTGATAGTTGGTTGGTTGTGATGGTTGGTCTGTTGTGATGGTTGGTCTGTTGTGGTGGTTGGTCTGTTGTGATGGTTGGTTGGTTTGTTGCCATGGTTGGTTGATTTGTTGCAATGGTTAGTTGATTGCAATGGTTGGTTTGTTGCAATGGTTGATTGGCTGCGATGGTTGGTTGCAATGGTTCATTGGTTGTGTATACAATGGAAGACTGAGTTGTTACTTGGTGTTAAGATATTCTGAACATTGACTTGGGCTTGATCCATCAGTTTGTATAGACACTTGTATCCTGACCTGGTACCACAGTGCAATCTCTGTGGGGATTGTGTTGCAGATGTCTTTGTTCCCCTCTCCAAACTCATAAACCAGTGGGGTATGCACGACCAGTACTGGAACTTCACACCTGTGGAGAGGCAGGTCTAGATTAGATGCAGCTGAGTACACAGAGACAGGCTGGGGTTAGGCCTAGTTGGTAGTGCTTCCTCTCTATGCAGGCTTTATATATCTCCTTGTCCACAGACTCCAAGTCACTGCTCAGAGGAAACCTCTCTGTAGGTGAAGTCGTATGTTCTGCTGTTTGTTAATCATTATGTCATGTTTGGCTCAGTTTAGTTACACTGATGTATGCTTTGTCAGCTTGTAGGTGGCGTGGGAGGGGAGGGGTTGTATTGTTCATCCATTGTCTACGGGAATGAGAGAGAGAACTAATGAACAAACTTTATTTTCACAGGGTCACAAATTAGGCACGCAGGCTTGTCTTACATTCGGCCCTTCCAATCTCTCACCTTTCTTTACGTCAATTATCTATTGTGAATTTTACATTCACATAGGGGAAAAAACCATTGTCAAATGAAAGTTGTGAACATAAACAATGCATATTACCATGTTATGAGACAGGCAGACAGCCAGACACACATACACACACTTATGCATTCACGCATACCTGCATACATACTTACATCGTGTACACAATCTCTCACAGTTATGCATACCACTCATTAACACAAATATAACTCCCTTGCCTACACACATATACTAACTCATAATCACAAACTCATTAACAAAAGTAGTGAGATGGAGAGAGAGAGAGAGCTGGAGAAAGAGTGATGGGGTATGTATGTAGGAATTAGGATATATGGGCATGAGAGAGATAGAGTGAGAGAGTATGTATGTATGTATAACTACATTTTTGTTAGTGAGTTTGTGATAGTGAATGAGTATATGTGTATGCGAGTTAGTATTTGTGTATGTGAAGGAGAGAGGGGGGGGGGGGGGAGGGTGTGTACATGATTTAGTATGAATGCAGATATATATGTATATATTTATATATGTGTACGTGTGTCTGCTTGCATGCCTGTCTCATAACATGGTAATATGCATTATGTTCTCAACATTTTGACAATGTTTTTTTTTCCCTATGTGAATGTAACATGCACACTAGATCATTGATGTATGAAAGATAAGTTGTTGGAAGGGCCGAATATACGACTGTATGCCCTGTTTGTGACTCTTTGAAAATAAAGTTTGTTTGTTCGTTCGTTCATCCTGAACAAAGGTACATTTTCAGTTTGCTGCAGATATTTGTGTCATCATTTCTCGCCAAGAAATGTTGGTTGACTTAAGTGGCATATGTTGTTGTTGTCTATGAACCGCACATATTGTTTCTGTGTCAGCATTTTGTAGCAAGCTGGATTTATGTTATACAGTGGTTCCTAATGTAGTCACAAGAGCTACTTTATGGGCCATTGAGGAGTCCAGTGATTTTGAATTTGCAAGAAATAGCTAGGCATGCATGTAGTTCTGGAGATGGGGTCCAGCAGACAAGAGGGTAGTGGCAGCCTAAATAAGTTTTGAAGCCACAGATTTAACACAACAGGTATAAGTAAAGTAACTGACTTAATAAATATCATAGAGTTTCATTGTCTGAAGCTTAAGGCAGGTCTTAGTCAGATATGACTGAGCTACCATATGACAGTAGACAGTACTACCTGCTTTCTGTTAGCGCCAAATGTCGGGCGACGCTCACCAAACTCGACTCCCCACATCGTGCCATGGCTTTGGGCGGAGGAGTGCAATTGGGAGGGTACAAGCCTTACCTTAGTGCCAGGAAATGCAACCTAAAGACTAAATGTCATGCCAAGGCAGACCAGGTCCTAAGCCTTGGTTGGTATCTGGTCTAGGATGGCAGCTACAACAGGCAGACAGTTAGAGTATTGCTTTGCTAATCAGGCAGCTTCTGCAGCGTCTTGTTCCAGATGTATTGGTGTCACCTTTCCTCTGGAGTAAACTATGCAGGCTGAGAGAGGGATCATGCTGCATAGGAAACACATGGTTTCTAAATTTAGTCTGTCAAGATAGCAAAGTGCCAGTCAGTCAGTCATTGTATGAAATAAACACAGCAGTCATCATTTATCTTGCTTAATGAAACAACATTCAACATTGAATACTCATTTTTCTTTGTTGAATTAAGTACAACCTACAACATTTACTTTGCCCAAAGAAATATCTTCACCAAATCACATTCATTCACCAAATCCCATTAATGTAACCAACAAAAACAAACTTTTGTCCCTCTAACACATCAAGGTAGATGCACCACAGAGATGTTCTTTAAGATAAAATGTCAGCTAGTGCCACAAATATAAAACGAACTCTTTCTGTCTGCACAAAACTGGTTGATCTGCCTAAATAATAACGCCTCACTTATATTTGAGCAATTGTTTGTTTATTGTTCGTCGAATACAATATTCAAAACATCAAATTAGCAGCTGTTGAAAGATGGCCGAGCTTGGAGATTTGTACACTGTCAACTGCACAGGAATTCCTAAAGATGGATTAACTGTCTTTTAGAGACGTTTAAACGAAGTAGAAACACATCGGGTGGGTGAAAAAAGTCAACTCCCGTTGGAAAGACTATAAACACATCGGCACAGAAACAAAACATGGGATGAGCGCAACTTGGTAGCTGCGCTGTTGAAATTACCAGCGTATGGGCATTACTGTTAGTGGACTTCGTTACGCCATCTGACTCACGCACCGAAAATTGCGGGTTCTATTCCCACCTCTATCTTTCGGTTTAGAGTGCAGTTTTCTCTTAATTTAGACTCCTGGGGGGATTTTTTTTTATTTGGTTTGTTACTGTTCTGGGCGTGTTGTCTAAATCTGTTAGCCAGGTGAAGGCTGATGTCACCAATGAATTAGAACAGTCATAGCATGTCATGGAAGATGCATTGCAGAGATTGGAACAAGAATCGCCATTGGAAAGGTAACATTTTGCTAGATGGAAAGCATCTCACCAATAACAATCTTTCTTATTGCGTTCGCGCCTTTTGAATTCGAGCATGGTTTGCACATGTTCTAACACAGTGGTTCTCAACCAGTGTGGAATTCCCCCAGACAGTCCAAATTGTGTGGGCATCTTAGGAAGATAAATAAATTTGTAAACTTGGTGACAAATGGTAAACCTGATGGGGAAAGAGAAAGGGGAAGAGAAATACCTGGATAGTCTGGCCATATGGTGTTAGTTAGTTAGTCTTTCCTCTCGAGCCTAAGGCGGCGCATAGGGCAGAAGTCCTGTCTCTCCATGCTTGGCGGTTCGCTGCTACCTGTTGTAGATCTTGGATATTTACTTGGCCATTGAATGAGCCTTCTCTAATGATGGTTCTACGCAGGGTCTCTCTTGGTCTTCCCCGTTTTCTTTTCCCTACTGGTGACCATATGAGGGCTTGGTAGGGGAGTCTTGACTTGTCCATTCTGAGTACATGGCCGATGTAGTTCCAACGGCGTCTTCTTATGAAATTGGATACTGTATCTTGCTTAGTCTCTTGTCTTATTTGCGAATTGGTTCTGAAGTCTGTCCAGTGGATGTTTAGACGTCTTCTAAGACATTTGTTCTCAAAATTGTCTAATTTTTTATCTAAAGCTACCGTTGATTTCCAACTTTCACATCCATACGTTAACACTGGAATCACACAAGAGTTGAAGATTTTAAGTTTTGTGTGTTTGCTGAGTGTCTTTGACTTCCAGATGTTTGACAGTTTATTGAAGGCACTAGATGCCAGTGCGATTCTAGATGATATTTCTGGTGTTGAGTCCCCTGTAGATGTCATTTTGCTTCCTAGGTATGTAAAGCTGTTGACTTTTTCAAGAACGTAGCTGTTCAATTTGGTGTCATCTGAACTGTTGGTAAGATCAATAGTCTTTGTTTTTGTGGTGTTAATTTGGAGACCAATTTGCCCTGAAACATTTTGGAGATGGTTTATTTTCTCTTGGGCATCCGGGTGTGTTGAACTCAAAAGCACTATGTTGTCGGCAAAGTCCAGGTCTTCTAGAATTTTGTCAACCCAATGGATACCCATATCATATGGTGTAGTCGATACAAAATGTCAGAGCTGATCCATGACTGGTGATCTTAAGAGATGGTGAACATTGACCGCCCACGCTTATTGGTACGGTACATGATTTTAAAAAGGGTCAACTTCATTTCACCGGGTTTTATCCCATTTGCTTGGTCTCTTTTCGCAGTACGGAAAGCGTCGCACAAAGCACGAACTCCATAGCTCTAGCGACGGCCCACAGGAGTCTCCGAAAAATTTCACTCGTGAACCGAAGGACGCGGCCCTGAATCGAACCCACAACCTTCGGAGCCCGAGTCAAACGGCATGACCACCTCGCCACGGAGACTCCGACGGTACATGATAATTAAGACGTAACAGGAAAACAGATAACTTTTGAAAGCCTTTCAGACAATGAGAACACAATAACACGTTTATATCCATTGATTGACGCCCATATAATGATACAATACATTTACAAGTAAACCAACATTGCTATCGACAGTTGTGTCGTCATGTTTACATCCAATAATCAAGTTACACACATCTGTAATTTAGCGCCTATATAATCCATTAACAATCGAAAACTTAGCAAACATTTTAAAACGCTTTTAATTATTTAGGACAGCAAACACGCACGCAATGAAGCAGTTTACAGAAGCAGGAATAATTATCTAGTGTAGTCAGATAATTCGAAGTCGCATAATTGCAACGCGCTTTCTTGGGGACGAGTGTTCGACGTATGATGATGTAACTAATAAATTAAGTCGGCAGTTAGCAATTATTGTTTATGATTAACATGTAATGTTCTGAGCCGCATTGGGCAAGCAGGCTGATTAAAGGGTGAGTCCATGGAAAACACTGCAGTACGGATGTAAAGTGATAGCTTTTCAAATATATATCTTCATTTTATAGTCCATGCCGTGTGGCACTGGTGATCGTATCTGTCCACAGCCTTCTGTCTCTTGTGCTGTCGGTAATTTCTGAATACCGTTGTTTCACTATGATGTCAAATTGCACAGTATCTTCTGTATTGGTTTCCCCCTGCCTCTCTTCCCCTCCAACCTTCCCGTTGTGACGACATACTCCAGTTTTCCTATTCTCATGACATGCCCAAAGAATGTGGACTGTCTTCTTCTGATTCGAGTGACCAGCTCTCTTTGTGTCCGAGATGTCTTCATTAGTCTTCCTATCTGTCCACGATGATCTCATCATTCTTCTGTAAAATCATATCCCCGCAGATTCCATAATTTCTAAGTTGTCTGCTAATGGCCAATTATATATATATACTAGCTGACACGGCCCGGCTTCGCCCAGACTCTGGTGGGGAGCATCTCATTTAATTCATATAAGTAGTCATATAAGCTCCCGTTCCCGACTGTCTGTCTGTCTGTCTGTCTATCTATCTGTCTGTCTGTCTGTCTGTCTGTCTGTCTGACCCGGCCCAGCCCATGGTGGAGAGCATCTCATTTAAATCATATAAGTAGTCATATAAGATCCCGTTCCCGACTATCTGTATGTCTGTCTGTCTTGGGTAAATGGAGGAGGGAGGAGGAAGAGGGAGGTGGGGGAGGGAAGAGGAGGGAGGAGGAGGGAGGAGGAGACAGGAGGAATAGGAGGGAGGAGGAGGGATTAGGAAGAGGAGGGAGGAGGAGATCGCAGGAGGAGGAGGAGGAGGGAGAGGGAGGAGGAGGAGAGAGTAGGCGGAGGGAGGAGGCGGAGGGAGCAGGAAGAGGGAGGAAGAGGGAGGAGGAGGAGAAGGAGGAGGGAGGAGTAGAGAGTGGGAGGAGGGAGGAGGCGGAGGGAGGAAGAGGGAGAAGGAGGAGGGAGGAGAAGGAGGGAAGAGGATGAGAGGGAGGAGGAGGAATGTGAAGGGAGGAGGAGGGAGGAGGTAGAGGGAGGAGGATAGAGGAGGAGGAGGGATGAGGAGGAAGAGGGAGGAGGAGGAATGTGAAGGGAGGAGGAGGGAGGAGGTAGAGAGAGGAGGAGGAGGGAGGAGGAGAATGGAGGAGGAGAGGGAGGAGGAGGGGGAGGAGGAGGGAGGAAGAAGGAGGAGGGAGGAAGACGGATGAGGGGGAGGAGGGAGGGGGAGGAGGAGAAGGGAGGAGGAGGAAGGAGGAGGGAGGAGGAGGAAGAGGGAGGAGGAGGGAGGAGGAAGAGAGAGGAGGGAGGAGGAAGAGAGAGGAGGGAGGAAGAGATAGGCGGAGAGAGGAGGGAGGAGGAGGAGTAGGGATGAATAGGAGGGAGGAGAAGGGAGGAGGAGGGATTAAGAGAAAGAGGGGGGAAAGGGGAGAAGGAGGAGGGAGGAGGAAGAGGGAGGGAGGAGGAGGAGGAGGGAGGATGGTGAAGGAGGAGGAGGAGGAGGGAGGAGCGTGAAGGAGGAGGAGGAGGGGGAGGAGGGAGGGGGAGAAGGAGGGAGGAGGGAGGAGGAGAACGTAGGTGGGGGAGGATGAGAAGGGAGGAGGAGGAGAGAGGAGGAGGGAGGAGGTGGAGGGAGAAGGAGGAGGGAGGAGGAGACAGGAGGAATAGGAGGGAGGAGGAGGGATTAGGAAGAGGAGGGAGGAGTAGGGTGGAGGAGGAGGGGGAGGAGGAGGGAGGAGAAGGAGGGAGGAGGAGAGAGGAGGAGGAGGAGGAGAAGGGAGTAGGAGGAGGGAGAGGGAGGAGGAGGGAGGCGGAGGAGAGAGTAGGCGGAGGGAGGAGGCGGAGGGAGCAGGAAGAGGGAGGAGGAGGAGGGAGGAGAAGGAGGAGGGAGGAGTAGAGAGTGGGAGGAGGCGGAGGGAGGAAGAGGGAGGAGGAAGAGGGAGAAGGAGGAGGGAGGAGAAGGAGGGAAGAGGATGAGAGGGAGGAGGAGGAATGTGAAGGGAGGAGGAGGTAGAGGGAGGAGGAGGGAGGAGGATAGAGGAGGAGGAGGAAGAGGGAGGAGGAGGAATGTGAAGGGAGGAGGAGGGAGGAGGTAGAGAGAGGAGGAGGAGGGAGGAGGAGAATGGAGGAGGAGGTATGAGGAGGAGAGGGAGGAGGAGGGGGAGGAGGAGGGAGGAAGAAGGAGGAGGGAGGAAGACGGATGAGGGGGAGGAGGGAGGGGGAGGAGGAGAAGGGAGGAGGAGGGAGCAGGAGGAAGGAGGAGGGAGGAGGAGGAAGAGGGAGGAGGAGGGAGGAGGAAGAGAGAGGAGGGAGGAGGAAGAGAGAGGAGGGAGGAGGAGGGAGGAAGAGATAGGCGGAGAGAGGAGGAGGAGGGAGGAGGAGGAGTAGGGATGAATAGGAGGGAGGAGAAGGGAGGAGGAGGGATTAAGAGAAAGAGGGGGGAAAGGGGAGAAGGAGGAGGGAGGAGGAGGAGGAAGAGGGATGAGGAGGGAGGATGAGGAGGAGGGAGGAGGAGGAGGGAGGATGGTGAAGGAGGAGGAGGAGGAGGGAGGAGGGTGAAGGAGGAGGGGGAGGAGGGAGGGGGAGGAGGAGGGAGAAGGAGGAGGAGAACGTAGGTGGGGGAGGATGAGAAGGGAGGAGGGAGAGGGAGGAGGAGGAGGGAGGAGGTGGAGGGAGAAGGAGGAGGGAGGAAGAGGTAGAAGGAGGAGGGAGGAGGAGACAGGAGGAATAGGAGGGAGGAGGAGGGATTAGGAAGAGGAGGGAGGAGTAGGGTGGAGGAGGAGGGGGAGGAGGAGGAGGAGGAGGAGAAGGGAGTAGGAGGAGGGAGAGGGAGGAGGAGGAGAGAGTAGGCGGAGGGAGGAGGCGGAGGGAGCAGGAAGAGGGAGGAAGAGGGAGGAGGAAGAGGGAGAAGGAGGGAGGAGAAGGAGGAGGGAGGAGGAAGGAGGAGTAGAGAGAGGGAGGAGGGAGGAGGCGGAGGGAGGAAGAGGGAGAAGGGAGGAGGAGGGAGGAGGTAGTAGGATGATTGATTGCCATCCCACCAGGTTAATATGTTATCGCGGACCTCAGAGAGAAGTGTCTATGTAGAAGACCATTTCCTGGACGTACGTATTTTGGGAGGGGGAGGAGGGAGGAGGGAGGAGGAGGAAGAAGAAAAAAAAACTACGACAGTTGGCATCTCTGGAATGAAAGGAAGGCGTGTAGAAAATTTCATCTCAATCGGATGGGCCGTTCGCGAGCGCATAAAGGACATACATACATACATACATACAGAGATACATACGCACATCCTAATTTATATATAAGATATATGTTACACGCTCCGTGGTCAAGGTTACGGGCACAGTTCGTAAACCTGCATACCCGTGTTCGAAACACAGCTGTGGGCGATTTTGCAGCAGACTGCCTTACGTTGGATTTTTATGAAATGGTATGGGTGCCGGTCGTTCAGAAAGCAATGGCAAACAACTGAACGTAAACTTGCCCATGAATCACAAACAGCCAACATATGCTGGGGTTGACTGCTACTTCCTATAAAGGATATGCAACTAACTTTTAATGTATATGTGTGTGTGTGTGTTTATGAAATAGGATAACGCATCTCAGTCCTCTACTCTAAAAAGAAGGGGGGGGGGGCGAAGAGAGGAGGGGGAATACTTTTACATCTGAACGAATCCAGAGCTGTGTCATCATCATCTGCGTTGCCAATAAGCGTGGAATGTCCTGGTGAGCCAGCTCACACGATCACCAGTCCTGGATCAGCCGAGTTCTTGCCCCGTTAAGGCAGGTGTGGCCAGGGCCATTTTGGGCCCTGTGTATAATGTGGAAGGACAGAGAAATCACCATAGCCTGGAGAGAATGGTTGGGTAGGCAGTGAAATAATTATGCACAAAAGAAAATCAACATGGGATTGATCACAATGTTATGTGATGGATTTACATTTTTTAAATGTTAGTGTCAGCCGAGCGTTGACTGTTGTTTGTATAGTATAGTTCTTACATTTAGTTCTATACGCATTCTTTCTGTGTATATTCTAAGCCTTATGTGTTCAGTCTCTAGGTTTTGTTTAGTTTATATGTTTCTCTTGATTCTCTCTTTCTTATTTGTCATGATCTGTGTTGCTATTTTCCGTGATAATTCCCTGACCATGATCTCTAGAAGCTGTGTCAAGATTGATTGTGATATTGTCTGCAGTGATAGTGTCTATGTCATCTGTAAACTTGTTGATTTGTGATATTGGACATTCCAGTCTTTATTCATGGCACCGACCAACACACATCTAGGTTAATTAATAACAACGCCGACATTAATTAACAAAAACAATTTATTCATTAACAAATAATTATACAGAAACACAATTGCCGGAACGTAGCATAACTATTAGACACACAGAGAACGACAAACATAGTTGGAAAAACTAGTAAATTACAAGCATTCATTAATACGCACCTGCGCAGATTAATGTTAATGTTTTGCGTATCCTTTTACAGGACTTAGCTGTCAACAGCAGCATCTTTCAGCTGTCTGTTGATCTCTTGGCAAGATTACGCTCAGTAGTTTGCCATTGCTTTCTGAGCGGCCGGCTCAGTATCCGCAAGTCACGAGCGGGGGTCGAACCACCTCAGTTCTCGCTCCGCTGCGAGACTCTGCGTGATAAACGGGATTACAGAGAGAAAGTGTTGTAACCCCACAGCCAGAGAGACCGGCCTGCGCAGATTAGATAGACAAATATGCTATGGAAAAATGTAATGAATTTGTCAGTTCGTGCGACACAGATTAAATTAATAGACAGTTTGAGTGTTTACAAACAAACAACAACAACAACAACAACAAAAGTCCCGAAGCAGGAACCTACTATGTCAGTGGTTCTCAACATATTTTGGTCCATGCACCCCTTCACCATATGTTCAGAATGTAATTTCCCTCCCTTCCCCTCTTTTTCGTATTTCCTCCCTATAAATCGGTAAAAATGGAAGCTAAATTAAAAAACACACACTAGAACAAATCTAGACGTCAACATGAAACGTGATTTGCTGGTCTACTTACGTTATAAAACGAATTTCAGAAGGGCGAGAAGTACAGAAGTGTAAAGCATGGAAGGAAAAACAATATCAAGTAATCGGCTCTTGTATTAACGCGACCTTGAAATAATTTTAACCCTCCCCTTAGAAACCCTAAAATTCCCCCCGGGGAAATTCCCCACCGGTTGAGAACCACTGTGCTATGGGTATGTGACGTTTAGGACCATCACATTGTTTTTAGGCCGGAGTGCACAGAAGGATATGTAGTCGGTGTTTCCCTTCCACAGCGAACCATTACAGCAACGCACCCGCTATTTAGAGACAATCATCATCAAGTGCCATGCCATCTGGCGTAGGCGGTCATGACTCTCCACAGATCTCGGTCTTTGGTGGTCTGGATTAACTATGTTAATGATATTCTTCCATGCCACCGTCTCAATCCGTCCAGCATCACTTCTCTTGGTCTGCCTCTGCCTCTCTTCCCCTCGATCTGTCCAGTTGTCACGATGTTCTCCAATGCCTCTCTTCTCATCACATGACTAAATAAATTTGTTTGTCTCTTTCTTATTGTTGTATATAGTGTTCTAGTTTCATTAGCCTCTTTCAGGCAATCGTTGTTAGTTACTTTGGCAGTCCAAGGAATTTGCACATCTCTGTTGCTTCCAAGTTCTTCCTAATTTGTTCATGTACATTCCAAGATTCACTACCGTACAGCAAAACAGGTCCTATATAGCAATTGTCCTGACAGTCGGAAATGGCTGTCAAAGGCTGATGTAACAGATGCTCATGTGGATGTGGAAGGAAAGGGGAAACCACCATATTATCTTCCCAATATTTCATGACAAAACACATTAGAGGCATTACGTGTTGTAACTGCACTTGAACAAATGTTTACAATATTAGAAATTGGACGTGTAAAGAAATCACCGCACTCGAGGGCCAGGGTCATATATTTTACTTATTTGTTTACGCCGAGCAAGTTAGTGGCGATGAGTTTAAGTCTATTTTCATGTCATATGGTACGAGCAAAATGTCATAAATATAAGCACATGGGATTGGAACCCGTATCTCCAACCGAGGTGGGCACTATGCGGAAAGAAACATATCGCAGCTGCCACATCCTGACCTAGTCTGACCTCTCGTACCTTGCCCTGCTTTTTTGTGGCAAACGTTTCCTAATCTCGGTCATGAAGGTGATCTGTTAACCCAGCCTCCAGGCTGCTGTTCGCGCATTGTCTTAAAACCAGACCACTTTCTCCAGGGTCAGGAGGCACAAACAGGTCAAAAGTTCAAACAACCTCCTCGCGTTCAGTGATCCTAATTATATCTTTGTCTCCCCAGGCAACCGCTGTTACAGTACTAACATTACTAACAATCTGGGCCAGACCTTGGTGTCTTTTTCTTTCGATCTGTAGATCAGAAAGGAGTGGTAATTGGGCGCCAACAAAACATTTACAATAAAAAGGAAGCTTCCTCGCAAGATGAAGCAGAATATACCTATCCCTCAGTGGGTTCGCATGAAGACAGGAAACACAATCAGATACGATGCCAAGAAGCGACACTGGAGACGCACCACGCTCAAGATGTAATCTTAAATTCTGGAGTCTGGTCACTAATAATTTAGTGATCCAATGTTTTGTGATGCTTCAGTGGCTTCACCTAGTTCGGCTACAATAAACTTGTCATTCTGATTTTAAAAAAAAAGTTGTTACTGTTGTTGTTGTTGTTGTTGTTGTTGTTGTTACTGTTGTTGTTGTTATTGTTACATTTGTTGCTGTAACAAATGTTACTTTAGTTGTTGTTACTTTTGTTGTTGTAACAAATGGTGACGTTGTTGTTATTTTTGTTGTTACTGTTGTTGTTGCTAATTTTGTTGTTGTTACTTTTGTTGTACGATCCCCGTTTTTAACTCTTATACAGCACGAAAAACGTGGAGTATGGTGGCTGAATGCTTCTTCTTCTTCTTCTTCTTCTTCTTCTTCTTCTTCTTCTTCTTCTTCTTCTTCTTCTTCTTCTTCTTCTTCTTCTTCTTCTTCTTCTTCTTCTTCTTCTTCTTCTTCTTCTTCTACTCCGTATCAGTTTTCTTCTCCCCCTACTCCTTCTCCTTCTTGTCATTCTCCTCCCCCCTCCTCCTCTTCCGCTTCTTCCTCATGTAGACAGATTCCATCCTAGGTCACGTGCTCTGTCAACCAGTGGGTAGATTTTCTTTTCCTATCAGTTGTGCTATAATAGCGGCATTAAGTCCCACTATGCTATTTCAAACTGCAATATAATTTTTACTCATGCACAACTTTCACACGAGAATTCCTGTTTATCGTCCTTATCTGAGAACGCTAGGTATCCAACAACACTACCCAAGAGATCAGGAGGACGTGGGGTATAATTAGCTGCCAGTGGCTCTTGGAAAAGTGCCCAGCTCTATGCCGGGGACAAACCCAGTACCTTTTGAGCTTGAGATTGACGCCGTTACCTCAGCCGTGGCTCCCTATGGAGGTTGAGTTTCCTTGTATCCCGGTGGACAAACATACTCCGAGAAAATTGCACTCGTGAACCGAACAAAGATAGCCAGGATAGAACCCACAACGTTCGGAACACGAGATAGTCAGCTTAACCACTTTGCCATAGCGACTCCGGATTGTCAGAGTTGTCTAAATTTAAAAAAAAAAAAGTGTAGATAGCTTGTGCCTGCAGTACCGCTGTCAGAGTTGTCTAAATAAAGCAATTGTCTATATAGCTTGTATCTGCAGTACCGCTGTCAGAGTTGTCTAAATAAAGCAATTGTCTATATAGCTTGTGTCTGCAGTACCGCTGTCAGAGTTGTCTAAATAAAGCAATTGTCTATATAGCTTGTATCTGCAGTACCGCTGTCAGAGTTGTCTAAATAATTCAATTGTCTATATAGCTTGTGTCTGCAGTACCGCTGTCAGATTTGTCTAAATAAAGCAATTGTCTATATAGCTTGTGTCTGCAGTACCGCTGTCAGAGTTGTCTAAATAAATCAATTGTCTATATAGCTTGTGTCTGCAGTACCGCTGTCAGAGTTGTCTAAATAAAGCAATTGTCTATATAGCTTGTATCTGCAGTACCGCTGTCAGAGTTGTCTAAATAAAGCAATTGTCTATATAGCTTGTGTCTGCAGTACCGCTGTCAGAGTTGTCTAAATAAAGCAATTGTCTATATAGCTTGTGTCTGCAGTACCGCTGTCAGAGTTGTCTAAATAAAGCAATTGTCTATATAGCCTGTGTCTGCAGTACCGCTGTCAGAGTTGTCTAAATAAATCAATTGTCTATATAGCTTGTGTCTGCAGTACCGCTGTCAGAGTTGTCTAAATAAAGCAATTGTCTATATAGCTTGTGCCTGCAGTACCGCTGTCAGAGTTGTCTAAATAAAGCAATTGTCTATATAGCTTGTGTCTGCAGTACCGCTGTCAGAGTTGTCTAAATAAAGCAATTGTCTATATAGCCTGTGTCTGCAGTACTGTTTTCAGAATTGTCTAAATAAAACAATTGTGTAGATAGATTGTGTCTGCAGCACCGAAAAAACAAAACAACTTAACAAACAACATGGCAGTCGACATGAAAGTTGTGGTTATTCTCAAGTCTAATTTTAATGGCGGGACAACCGATTTAAATGCTTGAATAGATTTAGGTTAAAAACATCCATTTCGTGCTGCTATCTCTCGTGCCATGATTTAGACTCGGAATGTGGACAAACACACATGGCTGGTATTTTCCTGCTGGGGTCAACGCAAGCATCCGATAAGTGTAGAATTGACTATACGTGAAATATTTCTCAACATAATCATTCATTTATATTGGAATACAAACATTAAACAACACGTCATCAGGTAGAGACGATTAAATAAAAGAGCGCTGTTAAATGGGGATATTGTATGCAAGTAGATGCGCGCAATATTTAGATGAATTACATGTAGGAGACGCAAAGATAGAACAGTCAGCATTAACATTTTATTGTCTAAATCACATATAGAAGACACAAAGATAGGAGAGCAGTCAGCGTTAACATTTTAGTGTCATCATCATCAAGTGCCCTTCCAGCTGGCTTAGGCGTTCATGGCTCTCCAAAGATCTCGGTCTTTGGTTTTCTGGATCAACTCTGCTGATGTTATTCCTCCATATCACCGTCTCAATCCACCCAGCATCTTTTCCCTAGGTCTGCCTCTGCCTCTCTTCCCCTCGATCTTTCCAATTGTTACGATGTTCTCCAATGTCTGTCTGCTCATCACAAGACCAAAGAAAGCTGTTTATCTCTTTCTTATTGTTGTATATAATGTTCTAGTTTCGTTAGCCTCTTTCAGGCAATCGTTGTTAGTTACTCTGGCAGTCCAAGGAAATCGCAACATTCGTCTCAAAAACCACATTTCTGTTGCGTCTAAGTTCTTCCTAATTTGTTCATTAACATTCCAAGATTCACTGCCATACAGCAAAACTGATTCTATATAGCATTTCAGCAATATTTTAGTGCATGCATCACATATAGAAGACTCACAGAAGGGGGAATAATCAATGTGGAAATATTGATATTATTTGTCTAACAAAGTGGCGTAAGCGCTCAGGTTTATCCGCAGATCTGGTGTTCTAGATCAATTCTGTTGATGACATACACCCTGACCAATATCTTAAACCAGTAAACATAATTTCTCTCAGTATGCTCTGCCTCGTCTACCGCTAACCTTTCAAGTCACCACAATGTTCTTCAATGCTTCTCTTCTGATTATGTGACCAAACAACAGTGTTTTTTAATTTATAATAGTTGTTCATTATGTTCTACTTTCAGTAGCCACTTCCATACAGTATGTGGTTCAAGATATTTGCAACATTCATCTCAGAAATCACATTTCCATTACCTCCAAGCTGTTCTTAGCACTTTCGTTAACATAACAAAATTCACTGCCATAAAGGAGTACATGTTAGATACAGCAATTGAGTATAACCTTTATATCTTTGAATGTAAATCACATATAACGGATTCGGGTGGGGGAGTGCAATTGGGAGGCTACAAGCCTTACATAGTGCGATAAAATGCAATCTAAAGACTAAATGTCATGGCAGGGCAGACCAGGCTCTAAGCCTTGGTTAGCAACTAGTCGAGGATGGAAGTTCCGACAAGTGGACATTTATAGCATTGCTTTGCTGAACTGGCAGCTTCTGCAACTTGTCTTGTTCCAGATGTATTGGTGTTACCTTTCCTCTAGAGTAAACTAGGCAGGCCGAGAAATGGATCATGCTGCATGGGCAACACATGGTCTGTAAATTCAGCCCAGGCTTTGTACAATGGAGCGGTATAACCCCATTTTACAAACTATCGTCTGCCAAGACGGCAAGGTGCCAGTCAGTCAAATCGCATAGGGAAGATCAAACGGTCTTGAAGAAAAAATGCTTCGGACAGAGGGGCAGGCAATTAAAAGTAGAGAGCATCTGTTGGATCTTCCCCCAAGACATACCGGTATTGTGGGAAACGAGCAGGGGGACAGATTGGCTGGGTCTTCAACCTTTGTTGGGGTATTGGTGCAGATGTGGTGGTTGGGGGGCCTTTTGGAATCGTGTGTATAGTGTAGAAGAGCAGATGAGTCATCACGGTTTGGAGGGAATGGTGCTGCAGGTAGTGACCAGAGGATCTGGCCGACACTTAAAATTCCGAGAAAAGGCCAGGCGGACATATTATCAAACTGCTACTGGTACCGTAAGTACTAGGACTGACTGTTTCAGATGAGAACGGAGCATGTATGGGAATGTCACGGGTGCTGTTATGTCAGTTCTTGACTCAACTCAGCTCAACTTAACTCAAATATGGAAGACACAAAAATGTGAGACTAATCATTTTAGTACACGTTTGTCACTCCCAACGGGTCAGTTTGAGCCCAAAATGTGTTTAGCTTCAGGTAGATTGGCTCCAGTAGTTGAGACCATAGATACAGACGAAGTAAATATTATATATGTATGGCTCGTATTTCAATTCAGTATTTCTACAAGACGGTCAGAGCTCACCGGGCGCACTTGACTTTACCTGCCATGTGAGGCTGTCAATTGACGAGTCACGACATTCTAGCCATCTGTAAAGAAGCTAGTCTGCCATTGCTTTCCTTCTTGGCAATGACTATACTGATCGATGACCGCAGCCATCGCCTCTATAAAGAGATCCGATCCTCTACGCCACCCACCTATCACCTGCTCCAATGGTTTCATCTTTCCTTGGTCGGTGGAGATAAACGGGCACTCCAGCTTGCCCAAGGGTTTATCGCAGGCTAGTAGAGGGAAGGAGGCACCTTACTTCTCTTGTGACCGGGGTTACCCCTATTCCACCATATGCGTAGAGCAACTTGAAGACATTGACATTGGCACCTTGCCGTCTTGACAGACGATAGTTTGTGCTTTAAAAAGGCATAATAACTTTTAACTATGGCGGTAGCGAGTGTGACTGATAAGGCCAATTTGCGCTGTAAATGTCCGTTCACAGTGGGTGCATGTGAACACGTGGTCATTTCCACCATCATGCACCATCTTACGTCTCAAACGCTTGGTGTGTGACTTTTCTGCAATAATTTTCTCCTTTGACTTTATTCCATTTCTGATATTTGCCCTCCATGCAACACGTTCAGCTGCAACTTGCTCCCAATGTGCATTATCAATGCCTGTATCAATCATGTCCCGCTTACACACATCTTTGTATCGTAGTAGAGGCCGACCCTGAGATCTCTTACCCATCTGTAATTCACCAAAAAAGATATCCTTTGGTATTCTACCATCATCCATCCGCCTAAGATGTCCTATCCATCTAAGTCTACGAAGACTGAGCATGGAATAAACTGTCACACAACCTGATCTTTCCAATACTTCAGTATTTGTGATTTTGTCTTGCCACTTAATACCAAGAATTCTTCGCAGACACCGCATATGAAAGCTGTTTAAATTGTTCTCTTGGTATGAGTAAGTTGTCCAGGTTTCACTGCCATAGAGAAGAGTACTAAGGACACAGGCTTGATAGACAAGGACTTTTGTTTTGGCAGTAAGCTTCCTGTTCTCCCAGACTCTTTTTCTTAACCTGTTCATTGTTGTTGCTGCCTTACCAATCCGGATGTTGATTTCCTGATCTAGGGATAATTTGCTATTTACCACCGATCCTAGATATGTAAAATGGTCTACTATCTCTAGTTCGGCGTCGTCAATAAAGATTGATGGTACCCCATGTGCACCTTGTGACATAATCTGTGTCTTCTTTTTGCTAATTGTTAAACCAAATTCAGAACAAGCATTGGAGAATGCAGATAGTAGACATTGCAATTCTTCCTCAGAGTGGGTCGTAACTGCAGCATCATCTGCAAAAAGCAACTCTCTGATCAGTACCCTCCTAATTTTGGTCTTAGCCTTCATTCTCTGAGCATTGTAGAGGCCGCCATCTGAGCGTGAGTGAATGTATATACCACCATCCTGATCACGAAATGCATATTTCAGTAGAAGTGAAAAGTATATTCCAAAGAGGGTGGGAGCTAGTACACAACCTTGCTTAACTCCACTCTTGATTTCAAATTCTTCAGAAGTTGCACCATCAAACTTGATTATACCCTTCATGCCTGTGTGGAACGATTCCACAATGGACAGAAGAGTTGGTGGGCAGCCAATCTTCTTTAGTGCCTTGAACAGACCCTCACGACTGACCAAATCAAATGCCTTTGTGAGGTCGATGAAGGCAATAAACAGTGGTTGATTCTGTTCACGGCATTTTTCTTGCATTTGTCGCAATGAGAAAATCATATCAGTGATAGACCGGTTCTGTCGAAAGCCACACTGTGATTCGGGGTAGACTTGATCTCCTAGGACTTGAAGTCTGCGCAGAACAATTCTGGCAAATACTTTTCCAACAATACACAGAAGTGAGATACCCCTATAGTTGTTGCAGTCGCTCCGATCGCCCTTGTTCTTGTACAGTTAGTTAGTTAGTTAGTTAGTTAGTCGCAGTTCCAACTTCACAGCAACGGGTCGTCCCTATTATGCTCCATTCCTGTGCCAGTGAATATCACACAAAACGCTCCCCACTGCCCAATGTGAAAAGTGGAAAAGACAGGAGTCTCGACAAATAACAGCCTGCACAGATACACTGTGCATAATGCCGCCACCAGAATGTCAACACAATAGTCCCCCACAAAGCACCCAGTTCTTGTACAGTGTTATGATGCTTGAATCTTTGAAATCCTGTGGGACTTGTCCTTCACGCTAGCATAGCTCTATTAGCTGGTGGATCTGTATAGTGAGTGTGTCTTGCCCACTCCTGATAACCTCTATTGGAATCCCATCCTTACCTGGAGCCTTGCCAGATGCAAGTTCATTTATAGCACACTTAACTTCTGTTATGGTGGGAAGTGTGTCCAGGTGGTCAAGAGTTGGTAGAGCCTCTATGGCGTTGAGGGCATTATCCGCTAGTTTGGTCTCACTTGAGTAAAGCTCCAAATAGTGCTCTACCCATCTGTCCATCTGCTGTTTCTTATCAGTGATGACTTCTCCAGTCAAGGTTTTCAATGGTGCACTTCTTTTGATCACTGGACCACAGGCTTTCTTTATTCCTTCATACATGCTTCTTATGTCTCCCTTATCACTTGCGATTTGAATGGACTCACATAACTTGATCCAATAATCATTTGCACACTGCCTGGCAGCCTTTTGCACATCCTTCCTAGCTTGCCTTAGCTCACTCAGAGTGTTACGCGTTGGTCTTTCCTTGTTTCTTAAGAGAGCTTTCTTCTTCTTATCAATCAAGGGCTGCAGAGTCTCGCTGTTGGCCGCAAACCAGTCCTGCCTCTTATGATCCACAGTGCCGTAAACCTTTACGGCAGTTTTACAAAGAGTTTCCTTAAGTTTATTCCATTTATCATTTACTGTACAATTTTCTGGTGTATCAGTGAAAGCGTCTTCAAGTTGCTGTTGAAACTGAAAGCACTTTTCAGGATCATTAGTGTTAATAATATTAATCCTGGGGCTAGATTTGTGTTTAGCTGTGTAGATTCTCTTTGGTCTCAGTCTAACCCTTGCAACAACCAAAGAATGATCCGTATCACAGTCAGCACTGTGGTAACTACGAGTCAATGATATATGGTTCAGATGTTGTCTCCGTGTGATGATGAAGTCCAGCTGGTGCCAATGGCCGGATCTTGGATGTTTCCATGTGACCTTATGCATCTCTTTTGTTTTAAAAAAAGAGTTTGTAATACATAGGTCATTACTGGTGCAATGCTCCAGCAGCCTTTGCCCATTTTCATTCATGCGACCGATGTTGTATTTTCCAAGGCACACTGGCCATGAACTCGAGTCCTTGCCCACACGAGCATTGAAATCACCGAGCATATAAATGTAGTCGGATTTTGGAACTGCCTTGATCACAGAGTCTAACTCCTCATAGAACAAATCCTTCACATCATCAGAGGAATCGAGTGTCGGTGCATATGCAGTAATAATGGTGGCAAACCCACAAGAGGTTGCCAAGCGCAGGGATAATAGTCTTTCATTTCCTCCTGCTGGAATTTCAATCATTCCCAGTAGCGAATTCTTCACTGCAAAGCCCACACCGTGTTGCCTTTTTTCTGCCTGCCCTTTACCCTTCCAGAAAAAGGTGTAGTTGTTTTCCCTGAGTGACCCTTCCTCAGCGAGGCGAGTCTCCTGCAGGCCAGCAATATCAATGTTAAGACGATTGAGTTCGGCATCAATCACAGCCGTTTTTCTCACATCGTCAATATTGGTCAAGTCAGTGGAAAATCCTGGACACATGGTTCTCACGTTCCAGGTTGCAAGCCGTAGCTTGAGGTTTCTATTTATATTTTTGTTTGTACCTGGTGCATTGGTTTTACAGCCTGCGATTCAGATTTTGTCCTAGCCCCAAGCACCCATTGAAGCAGGCAGGCTGTGGCGGATCAGCACCCAATTGGCTAGGGGCTGCCCAGCTTGAGGCGGGCGGTAGCTGATCAGTGACACCTATAGGTGTCTCCCACCGTCAGAGGCAACGCGTGGCGCCCCATGCCTACACCAACTGACAAGGACTTATAACCCGTAACAGTTGCCTCTCGCTTTGATTCCGAGACCAGTTAAGACCAGGGATGGAGTTATTGCCTCTCCATAGCACAAAGCCTGGGCTAAAATATAGAGATCATGTGTTGCCCATGCAGCATGATCCCTCTCTCGGCCTGCCTAGTTCACTCCAGAGGAAAGGTAACACCTCTACATCTGGAACAAGACAAGCTGCAGAAGCTGCCGGATCAGCAAAGCAATGCTCTAACTGTCCGCCTGTCGGAGCTTCGATCCTAGACCAGTCGCCAACCAAGGCTTAGAGCCTGGTCTGCCCTGCCATGACAATTTTGTCTTTAGCTTGCATTTCCTCGCATCAGGGTAAGGCTTGTACCCTCCCAATTGCGCTCTTCCGCCCGAAGCCGTTGGCACAATGTGGGGTGTCGGGTTTGGTAAGCGCCGCCCAACGTTCGGCGCTAACAGAAACCAGGTAGTACCGTCTACTGTTATACGGTAGCTCAGTCATATCTGACTAAGACCTGACTGCAGTGCAACTTGAAGACAGAGAGATAAACACCTGGATGCGTTGGTCACATGGCATTACCTGGACAAGAACACAGACCTGGTCCGAGATTCTGATGTTCGTGTGAATTGGCGAACCGTGTCCGCTCACGCTTAACACATGACAAATGATTAAGATAATGTCTACAAGGACTTCTGATACTCTGTCTGTTGTTGACATGCGGTGGAATTTTGAATTATAAGTCGATCTGAATCAATGAGCTTCAAACTAATGTTACCAATTAGAACCGGAAAGTTACGTCTAAAAATCAAAGACGACATAGTATCATTGTGCTTTGTAAAGTTAGTGCCGTGGGATTGAGCACGCAAAACAATAGACTAAGAATACACGTGTATCTGACATAGGCGACTAAAAATCTGTGTTACCTATGGCAGAGGCCATTAAGGACAGACTAGGAATTGACTTTGCTTTGACCTGAAAAATGACCATACCAAGGCAGCTTGATGTCCGGTGTTAGGTTCAGTCTGTCAGTGCACGACAATGTATGTGCTATAAATTCAAGTGGAGGATTTAACAGCCAGCTGTAGTCGTGTTTTTTGGTATTTACAACTATTCTGATGATCATAAATTGTGACAGCTAATCCACACGCAAACATCAGTCACAGTCCACTAGGAGTAGGAACCGTAGCATGGACTACGCTTGAGTTCTAAGCGAGCGAACGAAAACAAAAACAGTTGTCACGAGGAGCCAGCCACAAAACACCCCAGTGGACGTCAAGAGAGTTAATCAAGAGTTCGCAGCGGTCAATCATCAGCTTCGCTTTCTGATGATAGTGAGCGTGTTTTCGAACTGCTTCCTTTCGAGTGGAGTTTTCCCGGAGACACCCGAGCGTCATCGCTAGAGCTACTGGGTTAGTGCTTTGTGATGAGATCGACTGACTGCTTGCCGTTTTGCTTAGCGAGACCGAGCCAGATGAGGTAGTAACTCAGGGTACTGAAGTCGACATTTGTGTTTGCAAACCCTTGAAGTCGACCACTGTATCATTAACCCATTGAAGTAAAGTGAATCCATTTAAGTTAACCAACACGTGTGCCATTTCTCTACACAATGCTGCAATCACGTGCATCGACTTCGTGCACACATACCTGACCCATTTTAAATCTTAAATGCACGCTATCCTTGAGCGTGCTCCTACACATGTTTCCACAATTTTATCAAACCTCTGCAAAAGCACAAACATGATTTCTCTCCTACACATTACACGAGCTAAGACACGCAGACGAAACGCACAAAGGTCAAATATGCTGTTTATAACCTCCAAATTACACAGTATCCTGCCAGATAATATACTACAATAGTTCATCTTTTTTACATCTGTGTTCGCTCGCTTTGAGCTCAATCGTAGTTCATACACGTGCTAGAACTGCTTATGCACTGGGATGATTTCTACCGTCTGTGTTATCTTTCCCTTTTACCAGTGTCCCTAGCCATCAGGCGAACCCACTCCGACTCATGAGGTACTTGTAATTTACGTCCCCATGTCAAGGACGAGAATTCAACATTCTAGTCCAAATAAATGGTTTAGGGGTTGAACCCGCTATCTCGGCATCAGCGCACTCTAAGCAGTGATATTTCAATGGTTAGATATGAATATATATAATTCTGTCCAAATTGCTTAGTTCGGGTGGATTGTGGCTAAAGAACACTTTTTAGGGGTGTATAATTGGTCAGCCGGTTCTGCGGTGAAGGGGTTACGGGTGCAGTTCGTAATCCCGTATACCGCGTTCGAAACACAGCTGCGGGCCATTTGGAAGCAGACCAAATTGCGTTAGTTTCCATACAATGGTATGAGTGTTGGTCGTTCAGAAAACAATGGCAAACTACTGAACGTAAACCTACCCAGGAATCACAAACAGCCAAACATTTCTGGAGTTGATTGCTACGTCCTGTAAAGAATATGCAGCTAACTTAACTAACTAACTAACTAACCATCCAAGGGAGCACAGAAAAACCAATGAGCAAGTTCTAAAAGTAATAAAGGAAAATAGTAAACAGAATGCACAAATGATTCGTAGACAGTCAAGATTTGTTGGGAATATTAAGAAAAGGATAAATGGAAAAACTTATTGACAGTTGGCATGACTGATGAGGAACAAGAGCAAGAGGAAGGCAGAGAGATACATATCTGGATGGCTTGGTCACATGACGTAATCGAGACAAGAAGACAGGCCTGAGCCATGACTCTGGTGGTCGTGTGAGATGGCGAACCACGACCGCCCACATTTATCGGCATGACACATGATGATGACGAGCGGGTTGTGAATCGAAGTACACATTTTCACACAACGAGGCTGTATCGTCATTTGGAAGCCGCATGTTAGAATCCGAGCGTGGTTACTATAGCTGCCACTTTTTATATTGTCTAGTGTGTCTTCTAATCTACATTTATTTTCTCTATTTCCTTGAGTGTCGGTCAATCTTTCCGATTTTCGATCTGAGTTGACAGTACGAAGAGACTTCTTATGAAAACACTAATGTTTTGGGTGTGTGAATATATTCTGAAAATGTTAAGAATCATTTATCAATATAGTAACCATCGTGTTCAATTAAGTCCTCCAGCGCCAATCAAGTGCTTGGATTTCTGTAGAAAACAAAAATTCTCGGTGTGCCTGACCCGGTCGCCAACAGCCTGTCACAGAAGTCACGCCGTTTTAAAACTTCCTACTCTACCCATACACTTCCCGGACTGACATGCATGTATCACCATACTGGACCGTCATTTGTCGATGAATTTCTATAGGTTTCACACTTCACATACGCTTTACACGCATTGGATATATGATGGCAGACCCATATTTGTATAGACTAATCAAGACTCGTTTTACAATTTTTTATTTTATTTTTGCTTTTGCCATCTGTAGCTTGATAACGGTCTGGTGTCACCTGTGGCTCATGACTGTCCCTTCCAGACGAGAATGTCCTGAAGCAGCCATTAACGTCGTCCTGTGACTCTGATATGTGGATAATCATGAATTCTTGGGAAGATAATACGGTGGTTTCCCCTTGACTTCCACATCCACATGGGGGTCTTTTACCTCTGCCTTTGACAGACATTTTCGACTGTCAGGTCAAGTGAGTGCCCTGCTCTGCTCAGCTGCAGAGTTGTCCACTTATTCCGGTGGATACTCGATCCCCAGGGCTGTGTTTGCCACAACGTGGTTTGTTTCCAATCCTCTACCACGTGCAGGTGCAGTTGGGATTTTCCTTTTCTAAAGTTATGGGTCAAGATATCAATATTGATGAGAATGATCTCAGAATAATGAGTATTTACTAGACTCAATTAGAAGCAATTATAATGTGAAATAAAAGTGGAAGTTATGAACAAATAAAGCTAGAAGTACGTCAGTGATGTGTTTTGTCACCGGACCTAGTTTCCCTATATAGCGAGGTATTAACGAGAGAGATCAAAGAGAAGCCAGGAATACAAATTGGAGGTTGTAATAAAACAATTTACGCTATACAGATGGCACAATATTGATGGCGGAAAATGTAACAGACCTACACAAATTGTTGGAAATTGTAGTAACAGAGAGTGCAAAGAAAGGACTCTCCTTGAATATCAAGAAAACAGTTAGTTAAACAGTTACTTTCATATCCTTTACAGGACGTAGCAGTCACTCCATCATGTTTTGGCTGTTTGTAATCTCATGGCAAGTTTTCGTTCAGTAGTTTACCATTGCTTTCTGAACGACCCACTCTGATACCATTTTCATAAAAAACCAATACAAGGCAGTCTTTTGCCGGATCGCCTCATCTGTGTTACGAACGCGGTATGCGGGATTGTGGTAAGCGGCCGTAACCCTTCGCCATTGGACCAAAAGGACAGTGAACTAGCCACTGCCCCGCCGTGGCTTCGTTCCGTAATATAGACCAATAATAATAGGAAGTAATATAGGAACCTTGAGTGGAATGAGTCTCGGAACTAATATGGTTAGAAGCGGTAACTGCAGGACTACCGCCAATCTCTTAACCAAGACAACGAACTTGCAACGTCTCGTGTCAGCTCTTTAGACTTTATTCCAAGCGTGGGTGGTGAATCTGAGTGCAGTCAATCATGCAAATGTCGGCCGAAGTCCAACCTCCATAACATAGCGATAATCGTCCGTAAGTCGCACTCACACCAAAAGGTGGGTCCAGAACGTAAAGGAAGAACCGGCTTCCCAGTAGAGAGCGGCGCCGTGAACGGAGCACGAGGAAGAAACACGGCAACGGAATAGAGGCGACAGAGGCCGTGGCGGGGGATGAAGTTGGCTCCCCACGACCACACGTGCTAAGGGGCAAGCACAGGCTGCACGGACTCTCCTCACCGAGGGAGGGAGGGCTTGAGAGTGGACATGGTAACAGCGAAGGGACAAACACAACAACAGGGATAACGAATGTGACCAAACGTCTCCACGGCAGTGGAAAGACGCCCGGCGTCATGACCAGGACGGGACCGCCTCCAGAGAGTATTATGAGGTTAAAGGTCCGAAATACTTGGGGAAGAGGCTACGCTTTTGACGATCAGAAGCCCCATGCCGTGTTTGCTCAGCGGCAGAGTTTTTACGATTAACATAGATTCACTTTAAAGAAAAAAAAAATGTGACTCATGCTTGTTCAACCAGAACTCCGCACATAGCGTTCAAAATACATCTGTGGCCGATTTGGAAGATAACGCCTTGCAATGGTTCTCAATCCGTCTCCGTGGCAAAGGCGTTACGGACGTGGTTCGTAATTCCGCTTATCTGCGTTCGAAACACAGCTGCGACCGATTTGGCAGCAGAACGTGTCGCATTGGGTTTTAACGTGTTTAACGAGCTGTTCGGTCAGAAAGCAGAGACAAACTACTGAACTTAACTTGCCAAGACATCAACAACAGCAGTGTTGGTGCTGACAGCTATGTCCTGTAAATAGGATAAGCAAAACAGTGGTTTTCATACATTGGTATGAGTGTCGGTAGTTCAGAAAACCGACTGAACGTAATAACGCCAAAAAAAAAAAAAAAAGAAGAAAAAACACACAAAAACAACCAAAAATGCTGGGGTCGACTGCAACGTCCTGTAAACGAAATGCAGTAAAATAAGATTGTTAAAGCACCACCATCAATGAGCAGGTCACTCGAAAAACGTTGCTCACATCGAGGTCAGCAGGGAGAGAGACCAACCAGCCTGTCCTAGTTTTCCCGCCTCCTACACTGATATACTCGGGGTGTCTGCAATGTCCTGTGTCGATCTTTGTGCAGGTCCGCCCCTGCATTTCTCTTGTGTGACTGACTGTCTGTGATTCACCATGCAAGTTTACGCTGAGTAAGTTACCACTGCTTTCTGAACGACCGACTTTCATGTCATTGTTAAAAATCAACACAAGGCGGCCTGCTTCCAAATCGCTGCAGGTGATTTCAAACGCGGTATACCACCTCTCCTCCACAGACGCTGGTCTCAAGTGACACTGAAAATATCTGGTTTTGTGCACAGTTGGATTGTAGTGACATAGTCAGCCAATATCTGGCTTTGTGCACAGTTGGATTGTAGTGACATAGTTAGCCAATATCTGGCTTTGTGCACAGTTGGATTGTAGTGACATAGTCAGCCAATATCTGGCTTTGTGCACAGTTGGATTGTAGTGACATAGTCAGCCAATATCTGGCTTTGTGCACAGTTGGATTGTAGTGACATAGTCAGCCAATATCTGGCTTTGAGCACAGTTGGATTGTAGTGACATAGTCAGCCAATATCTGGCTTTGTGCACAGTTGGATTGTAGTGACATAGTCAGCCAATATCTGGCTTTGTGCACAGTTGGATTGTAGTGACATAGTCAGCCAATATCTGGCTTTGTGCACAGTTGGATTGTAGTGACATAGTCAGCCAATATCTGGCTTTGTGCACAGTTGGATTGTAGTGACATAGTCAGCCAATATCTGGCTTTGTGCACAGTTGGATTGTAGTGACATAGTCAGCCAATATCTGGCTTTGTGCACAGTTGGATTGTAGTGACATAGTCAGCCAATATCTGGCTTTGTGCACAGTTGGATTGTAGTGACATAGTCAGCCATATCTGGTTTTGTGCACAGGTGGATTGTAGTTACACAGTCAGCCAATATCTGACTTTGTGCACAGTTGTGCTGTAGTGACACAGTCAGCCAATATCTGGTTATGTGCACAGGTGGATTGTAGTTACACAGTCAGCCAATATCTGGTTTTGTGCACAGTTGTGCTGTAGTGATACAGTCAGTCAATATCTGGCTTTGTGCACCGTTGGATTGTAGTTACACAGTCAGCCAATATCTGGCTTTGTGCACAGTTGTGCTGTAGTGACACAGTCAGCCAATATCTGGTTTTGTGCACAGGTGGATTGTAGTTACACAGTCAGCCAATATCTGGCTTTGTGCACAGTTGCGCTGTAGTGACACAGTCAGCCAATATCTGGTTTTGTGCACAGGTGGATTGTAGTTACACAGTCAGCCAATATCTGGCTTTGTGCACAGTTGTGCTGTAGTGACACAGTCAGCCAATATCTGGTTTTGTGCACAGGTGGATTGTAGTTACACAGTCAGCCAATATCTGGCTTTGTGCACAGTTGTGCTGTAGTGACACAGTCAGCCAATATCTGGTTTTGTGCACAGGTGGATTGTAGTTACACAGTCAGCCAATATCTGGCTTTGTGCACAGTTGTGCTGTAGTGACACAGTCAGCCAATATCTGGTTTTGTGCACAGCTGGATTGTAGTTACACAGTCAGCCAATATCTGGCTTTGTGCACAGTTGTGCTGTAGTGATACAGTCAGTCAATATCTGGCTTTGTGCACCGTTGGATTGTAGTGACACAGTCAGCCAATATCTGGCTTTGTGCATAGCTGGATTGTAGTGACACAGTCAGCCAATATCTGTTGCTACAAGTATGAATAACACGCGTCTTAATTGTAAATTATAAATTTACCCAAGAACAACCATGATGGCACAGTTTCTGGTAATAGTAACAAACTTCTCGTCGTTGACTTGGGAAAGTAAATTACAAGTACCCTAGAAGTTGGGGCGGGGACACTAGTAATAGGGAAAGTGAATCCACACGCAACAATCAGTCAAGTGCACTTTCCAGTAGTGGCAAGTTGCAGCGTGTATGGACAACGGTTGAGTACAGAGCGAGCGAACACATTAAAAATAAAATACCAAATAGATGTCAAGGATATTATAATAGTGTGGGTTAGCCTCAAAATAGGGAAAGCTTTTCCACACAGAAAAATCAGCCCAGTGTACGTGTATGGACAACTCTTGAGTAAATAAAAAAAGTGTATTGGATGCGCTTCAGTTCTTCGCTGGTTGAATTTTTCCGTTCTGTGGTAGTATTTACCCCTTACACCGATAACTTCTTCATCATGCTTGCATAGCTAGCTGCCTTTTGATATTTATTATAGTCGAAAGATTAGAGGTATATTAAATAGAGCCACATCTAAGGTTTAAACATGAAGATTAGACTATTGGAAATATCTTCTTCCCACCACAAGGTCTGGGTGAAGAAATAGAATGACGTCGCCTAGTTTTGTGTGGAATATTCTTCCAGAAATGAAATACTTCACATGAATCTGGGAAGGCTTGAATTAAACCAGTTTACGCCTGCTCACAAAATGCCATAAATAATCCTCTGTACACTCTGCCGACAACACACATCCTCTGTACACTCTGACAACACACATCTTCTGTACGCTGCAGACAACTTACATCCTCTGTACACTGCTGACAACACATCCTCTGTATACTGCTGAAAACACACATCCTGTGTACACTGCTGACAACACATCCTCTGTACACTGCTGACAACACATCCTCTGTACACTGCTGACAACACATCCTCTGTACACTGCTGACAACACATCCTCTGTACACTGCTGACAACACATCCTCTGTACACTGCTGACAACACATCCTCTGTACACTGCTGACAACACATCCTCTGTACACTGCTGACAACACATCCTCTGTACACTCTGCTGACAACTCACATCCTCTGTACACTGCTGACAACACATCCTCTGTACACTCTGCTGCCAACTCACATCCTCTGTACACTGCTGACAACACATCCTCTGTACACTGCTGACAACACATCCTCTGTACACTCTGCCGACAACACACATCCTCTGTACACTGCTGACAACACACCCTCTGTACACTGCTGACAACACATCCTCTGTACACTGCTGACAACACATCCTCTGTACACTGCTGACAAGACATCCTCTGTACACTGCTGACAACACATCCTCTGTACACTGCTGACAACACATCCTCTGTACACTGCTGACAACACATCCTCTGTACACTCTGCTGACAACTCACATCCTCTGTACACTGCTGACAACACACCCTCTGTACACTGCTGACAACACATCCTCTGTACACTGCTGACAACACATCCTCTGTACACTGCTGACAACACATCCTCTGTACACTGCTGACAACACATCCTCTGTACACTGCTGACAACACATCCTCTGTACACTCTGCTGACAACTCACATCCTCTGTACACTGCTGACAACACATCCTCTGTACACTGCTGACAACACATCCTCTGTACACTGCTGACAACACATCCTCTGTACACTGCTGACAACACATCCTCTGTACACTGCTGACAACACATCCTCTGTACACTGCTGACAACACATCCTCTGTACACAGCTGACAACTTACATCCTCTGTACACTGCTGACAACACATCCTCTGTACACTGCTGACAACACATCCTCTGTACACTGCTGACAACACATCCTCTGTACACTGCTGACAACACATCCTCTGTACACTGCTGACAACACATCCTCTGTACACTGCTGACAACACATCCTCTGTACACTCTGCTGACAACTCACATCCTCTGTACACTGCTGACAACACACCCTCTGTACACTGCTGACAACACATCCTCTGTACACTGCTGACAACACATCCTCTGTACACTGCTGACAACACATCCTCTGTACACTGCTGACAACACATCCTCTGTACACTGCTGACAACACATCCTCTGTACACTCTGCTGACAACTCACATCCTCTGTACACTGCTGACAACACATCCTCTGTACACTGCTGACAACACATCCTCTGTACACTGCTGACAACACATCCTCTGTACACTGCTGACAACACATCCTCTGTACACTGCTGACAACACATCCTCTGTACACTGCTGACAACACATCCTCTGTACACAGCTGACAACACATCCTCTGTACACTGCTGACAACACATCCTCTGTACACTGCTGACAACACATCCTCTGTACACTGCTGACAACACATCCTCTGTACACTGCTGACAACACATCCTCTGTACACTCTGCTGACAACTCACATCCTCTGTACACTGCTGACAACACATCCTCTGTACACTCTGCTGACAACACATCCTCTGTACACTGCTGACAACACATCCTCTGTACACTGCTGACAACACATCCTCTGTAGACTCTGCTGACAACACACATTCACGGGCGTCACTTGCCAATACCACCCACAGTTTCCGGGGAATCTCCGTGGTGAATCGGTTACTTTACCTGCCTCGCATTCCGAAGTTTGTGGGTTCGTTTCCAACCTAAGTCGTTCAGTTCACGAGTGCTATTTTTGTCAGACTCCTAAGGGTCGTCACTGGAGCTTCAGAGTTCGTGCTCTGTGCGTCGGTTTCGACAGGCCGCCCTGCAGAAAAAGACCGATCCATGTGGGATAAAACCCGGTGCAATGAAGTCGATCCTCCTGCCATTTAAACCTTTGTGTTTGAATCCACAGTTTGCTAGGACAATTCTATATACAACAACACAGTTTGCTAGGACAATTCTATATACAACACAGTTTACTAGGACAATTCTATATACAACAACACAGTTTATTAGGACAATTCTATATACAACAACACAGTTTACTAGGACAATTCTATATACAACAACACAGTTTACTAGGACAATTCTATATACAACAACACAGTTTACTAGGACAATTCTATATACAACAACACAGTTTACTAAGACAATTCTATATACAACAACACAGTTTACTAGGACAATTCTATATACAACAACACAGTTTACTAGGACAATTCTATATACAACAACACAGTTTACTAGGACAATTCTATATACAACACAGTTTGCTAGGACAATTCTATATACAACAGCAAAGTTTACTAAGACAATTCTGTATACAATACAGTTTACTAGGACAATTTTATATACAACACAGTTTACTAGGACAATTCTATATACAACACAGTTTGCTAGGACAATTCTATATACAACAACAAAGTTTACTAAGACAATTCTATATACAACACAGTTTGCTAGGACAATTCTATATACAACAGCAAAGTTTACTAGGACAATTCTATATACAACAGCAAAGTTTACTAAGACAATTCTATATACAACACAGTTTACTAGGACAATTTTATATACAACACAGTTTACTAGGACAATTCTATATACAACACAGTTTGCTAGGACAATTCTATATACAACAGCAAAGTTTACTAAGACAATTCTATATACAACACAGTTTGCTAGGACAATTCTATATACAACAGCAAAGTTTACTAGGACAATTCTATATACAACAGCAAAGTTTACTAAGACAATTCTATATACAACACAGTTTACTAGGACAATTTTATATACAACACAGTTTACTAGGACAATTCTATACACAACACAGTTTGCTAGGACAATTCTATATACAACACAGTTTGCTAGGACAATTCTATATACAACAGCAAAGTTTACTAAGACAATTCTATATACAACACAGTTTACTAGGACAATTTTATATACAACACAGTTTACTAGGACAATTCTATATACAACACAGTTTGCTAGGACAATTCTATATACAACACAGTTTGCTAGGACAATTCTATATACAACACAGTTTGCTAGGACAATTCTATATACAACAGCAAAGTTTACTAAGACAATTCTATATACAACACAGTTTGCTAGGACAATTCTATATACAACAGCAAAGTTTACTAGGACAATTCTATATACAACAGCAAAGTTTACTAGGACAATTCTATATACAACAACACAGTTTGCTAGGACAATTCTATATACAACAACACAGTTTACTAGGACAATTCTATATACAACAACACAGTTTACTAGGACAATTCTATATACAACAACACAGTTTACTAGGACAATTCTATATACAACACAGTTTGCTAGGACAATTCTATATACAACAGCAAAGTTTACTAAGACAATTATATATGCAATACAGTTTACTAGGACAATTTTATATACAACACATTTTACTAGGACAATTCTATATACAACACAGTTTGCTAGGACAATTCTATATACAACAGCAAAGTTTACTAAGACAATTCTATATACAACACAGTTTGCTAGGACAATTCTATATACAACAGCAAAGTTTACTAGGACAATTCTATATACAACAGCAAAGTTTACTAAGACAATTCTATATACAACACAGTTTACTAGGACAATTTTATATACAACACAGTTTACTAGGACAATTCTATATACAACACAGTTTGCTAGGACAATTCTATATACAACAGCAAAGTTTACTAAGACAATTCTATATACAATACAGTTTACTAGGACAATTTTATATACAACACAGTTTACTAGGACAATTCTATATACAACACAGTTTGCTAGGACAATTCTATATACAACAGCAAAGTTTACTAAGACAATTCTATGTACAACACAGTTTGCTAGGACAATTCTATATACAACAGCAAAGTTTACTAGGACAATTCTATATACAACAGCAAAGTTTACTAGGACAATTCTATATACAACAGCAAAGTTTACTAGGACAATTCTATATACAACAGCAAAGTTTACTAAGACAATTCTATATACAACACAGTTTGCTAGGACAATTCTATATACAACAGCAAAGTTTACTAGGACAATTCTATATACAACAGCAAAGTTTACTAAGACAATTCTATATACAACACAGTTTACTAGGACAATTTTATATACAACACAGTTTACTAGGACAATTCTATACACAACACAGTTTGCTAGGACAATTCTATATACAACACAGTTTGCTAGGACAATTCTATATTCAACAGCAAAGTTTACTAAGACAATTCTATATACAACACAGTTTACTAGGACAATTTTATATACAACACAGTGTACTAGGACAATTCTATATACAACACAGTTTGCTAGGACAATTCTATATACAACACAGTTTGCTAGGACAATTCTATATACAACACAGTTTGCTTGGACAATTCTATATACAACAGCAAAGTTTACTAGGACAATTCTATATACAACAGCAAAGTTTACTAGGACAATTCTATATACAACAACACAGTTTGCTAGGACAATTCTATATACAACACAGGTTACTAGGACAATTCTATATACAACAGCAAAGTTTACTAGGACAATTCTATATACAACACAGTTTGCTAGGACAATTCTATATACAACAGCAAAGTTTACTATTACAATTCTACATACAACAGCAAAGTTTACTAGGACAATTCTATATACAACACAGTTTGCTAGGACAATTCTATATACAACAACAAAGTTTATTGTGTACTTTGGTTCAACAGCCTAGAAAGTTCGGTTTAAAGCTGTTTTAAATAGATCGTGTTTTTGTTTAATTACACCGTCTCCTCATAAGGTGAGCTGTAGAAACACTGAAGATTTGGGAACCGTTGATTCTATGGGGGTAGATTCAGGTGGCTGGCAGTGATGCTTGATAAAATCGGTATGATGTCCATTAGAGTTCAGAGAGGTGACGGGTATTAGGTTCTTTCTTCAGCGTGGCCTTGAAGCAACTCTTTCTAGCTAGATTAATTAGGGCCCGCACCAACCCACGCTTATATTGGATGGGTGCACAGCTATTTAAATTCAGGTATTGGCCCGTCCATATAATTTTTCGATAGACTGCTCTTTGGGTGATGTCATCCTCTTTACATCGGTTGCGGATGCCCAAGACCGGTAAGGTTTTGTTATGTTCGTGATCAATAGTCAAAGAAATGTTCTTGTGCGTTTGGTCCATAATGGAGTGGAATAATAGCTTGTTGTCTGGTCTCTATGAGGAATCATATTTCAGCCACATACAGACGGCGTAGAACAAAGTCCTTAATATTCGATGACATTTGTTCTTCTAAATACACAATAAAGATGTTCGCTAGAATGGGACCTAGAGGATTCTCCATGGTCTCTCCGTCTATATGACTGTAAGATATTTTTGCTATGCAAACATAATGACCTTCTTATGAATCTTAGACTACCGTGGGGATAATTCAAACAATATCATTGACTATGTATTTAGTATTTCTGCCAAAGTATTTTTTTTTTATTTGCTCTCGCTCGCTTTGAACTCAAGCGTAGTTCATACACACCATTTCTAGTAATGATGGACTGAATTTTGCGTGTGAATTAGTTTTCCTTATTAACAGTGTCCCTCGCCATCAGGCGAACCCACCCCGACTTCAGAGGTACATGTAATTAACGTCCCCAAGTCAAGGACGACAGATCAACATTTTAGTCCAGCTGTCCGGTGTAGGGGTTGAACCGCTTACCTCGACATTAGCACAACAGATGTTTAAAAACACGTGTTCTTACCCATTCGACCATGCTGTACACTTTGTACTGCAGACAAAGTATTATTTTTAAAGTTTATATTGTGTGATTTCTATAGTATGTATCTGAAGAGATGCAGCGAAATGCGCCAGGCAAATATCGTACATTCTATTGTTTGTGTTGTCGTTATTTAAATTCATTACATGAAAATATTGTTTTGAAAATTATTATTCGTTTCTTCACTTCATTTGATATACTTGTATAACTCTGTAGTATGCACCTGCGAGATGCAGCCGTTTATGCCAGGTAAGAAATCGTGCAATATAATATGTGTGGCTTAGTTAGTCGTTGTTCCAACTTCACGACAAAGGCACCCCATAATGCTCCGTTGCTGTGCTAGTGAATATCATACAAAATGTTCCTCACTTTCCCGTGTGAAAAGTGGAACAGACAGCAATCCCGACAAACTAAAAGCAAGCACAGGAACACATGCATAAGGCTGCTGCCAGAATGCCAACACAACCGTCCACCCCTAAAATTACATTTCATTGTTGATGAAATGTTTGCGGTTGCTGTGTTTACGTTTCATAGAGCAACTCATGAGGCGGTAGACCACTAAGAATATCTATTATGATTTTAACATTGAGCACAATCCACAACTGGCAACGCTGATCGTATTCTGGTACGAATCTAAGGTCTTGTCCACGTCAATTTGGAAGCACTAGACTCGAGTTTCGCTCTCGTTTGAGCTCGTCAGTAGTGCATATCCTTGACTGGACCGGGATTGACGTGGGCAAGGCCTTAGCCTTAGGTTCGTACCGGAATACGATCAGCTTTGCCAGTAATGGGTTGTGCTCAATGCTTAAATCTCAAATCCCGGAAAAAACCAAATAAATTTATCTATTATGAGTTAATTCGTGTTTTGATGTATGTGTTTAACTGGCCGCAACTGTCAACTGAAGTGTAGGAGGTCAGCATGGCTGAATGGATAGAACAATCGCTCTTAAACTTCCAGTGTGCTGATACCGAGGTAGCGGTTTCAACCCCTACACCGTTCAGTTGGATTAAATTGTTGACTTGTCGTCCTTGACTTGGCGACGTAAGTACCTCGGAATTCGGAGTGGGTTCGCCTGATGGCGAGGGACACTGGTAATAGGAAAGCTCATCCCTACGCAAATATCAGTGTAATGCACTAGAATTACAGCACGTGTAGGGACTACGCTTGGGTTTAAAGCCAGCGAACGAAAAAATAGTCGGATGTACTGAGCCGAACGAATGAATGAATCACCGAAAAACGAGAAGTAGATATTGTGAGCTTTACTAGCCGAACGAAACAGTGTATCTTAACTGGCTTATGAAGATGTTGAGTTGAGTTGCGCTAAGAACCGACATCATTGCACTCAAGACATTCCCATACGCCCTCCGTCCCCTCGTTCAACAACCAGCGAAGAGTCATACTACTAATCGTTCCCACCGCTATCTGATTGAAAGTCTCCTGGTCTTCCCTCTCAGTTGTAAGATTCTTCCAGTACCCCTGCCAATCACCCCGCAATCTGATCCTTACCAGATACGGGTTCTGAATCTGCTCCCCCACCATCTCCACCTGTTCCCACAGGCGAATGACCATCTCTCCCTTGTCCATAGGTAATTTACCGCCAAGAGGTACATTCCCTGCCAGCCTATCAGCCTGTTCATACCCCGCACTTCCGCATGCCAGGGTTTATGAAGGTGTATAATGACGAATCATTGTTGTATATGCCGTCTTATCGGAACATCATAACTTGAATTGGGTTTCGCCAATCCTGTGGCTCAGTACATCCGACTTCGAAATATATTTGATTGGGTTTGCTTTGTCAACCCTTTGACTGTTCCCAGTCTACATATATAATTAATTTGAAGTATGTAGTGACAAAGTTACATGGATGAGCAACAGAGTATACTAAGCTTATTTAATTAAAATATAATCTAGTCTTATGTTGTCATTTCGTAGTCAGATATGACTGATGTGGTGAAGGGGTTATGAATACAATTCGTAATCCAGCATACCGCAATCGAAACACATTTGCGAATGATTTGGAAGCAGACCATGTTGCGTTGGTTTACATGAGTGCCATGTGTTCAGAAAGCAATGGTAAACTACTGAACGTAAACTTGCCCAGTTATCACAAACAACACAAAAATGCTGTAGTTGACTGCTACGTCCTGTAAAGGATATGCGACTAACTTTAAAAAACAAATATCCGTACGACAGTAGCCGGTACTGCCTGCTGTCTGTTAGCACCGAATGTTGGGCTGAACTCACCAAACATTGTGCCAACGGCATCGGGCGGAGGAGGGCAATTGGGAGGGTACACGCCTTATCCTGGTGCGAGCAACCTAAAGACTAAATATCATGGCAGAGCAGACCAGGCCCCAAGCCTTGGTCGGCAACTGGCCTAGGATCGAAGCTCCGATAGGCGGACAGTTAGAGAATTGCTTTGCTGATCGGGCAGCTTCTGCAACTTGTCTTGTTCCAGAAGTATTGGTGTTATCTTTCCTCTGGAGTAAACTAGACAGGCCAAGAGATGGATTATGCTGCATGGGCAGCATATGGTCTCTACAATTCATCCCAGCCTATATGCTCTGGTGAGGTACAAACTATCGTCTGTAGAGACGACCAGATACCATTCAGCTAATCTAGGATTAGTTAGGAACACGTACTATATTTAGTCTCTTCCTGCCAGCATTTTATCAAAGGTAAAAGGTAAGTTACAAGTGGAAAAACAACATCAAGAGATGGACAAAAAGCAGTCGGACAGAAGGTACAATCTAGGCGAGAGACCGACAGTGTCGGTGATGCATTGCAACCACCCTTTAAAGTGGTGACGGCACCTCGTTGATTGAAAAGGTAATTTTGAGATATAATGTTATGAACTACTTTAGGCTTTTTTTTTTATTTCTTAGAAAGAATGTCAATCTTCATTTGGTTCCTATCCCTTTGACCTGTCCGAGTTGGGGGACCCTACCAGTAGCCTCGCTGCCGTCAACATAGCTCTTGGAGTCAACGGAACGGGCAACATACCCTTCCAGAGTAAGATGCAGACACAAGACAGGGGAGTGTTGCAGACAATACCATGAAATGATAAGCTGATGATATGTACCCACGCTGTTGTCACAAGAAAAGACAGATGCTTTGGCTAGCTCTGCGTTTTTTGTTTTTGTTTTTTTTTTTAAATAGAGGGCCTATCAATGAACAGACAAGATGAAAAACATTTGATGGCTGTAAAAATGTGGTTTCTGTTGAAAATGCAAAGAATACCGTGGACAGACAGAAAAACCAATGACCAACTCCTACAAGAAACAAATGAAAATCGTAAACTGATTAGAGAAATTAGACGCAGACAGTCAACGTTTTCTGGACACGTTATGCGAGGAAATAAGTGGGAAAACTTGGTGACAACAGGCAGGATCGAGGGGAAGAGAACCAGGGGTAGAGAGAGAAGTAAATACCTGGATGGCTTAACCACCTGGTATGGTCGAGGTAGGAACACAGAGCTGATCCACGACTCACCCACGTGTGAGATGGCGAAACATGACCGTCCATGCTTGTCGACATGGCACATGATGATGATAATATAAATCCACAGAACGTACTGCTTACTGTTAAAAATTATTTGCATATCCTTTACAGGACGTCGCAGTCAACCCCAGCATTTTTGAGCTGTTTGTGATTTCTATGTAAATTTACGTTCAGTAATTTATCATTGCTTTCTGAACGACATGCACTCATATCATATTATAAAAACCAACGCAAGGTGGTCTGCTTCCAAATCGCCCGCAGCTGTGTTTCGAACGCGGTATGCAGGATTACGAATTGCTTCCGTAGCCTGATCGCCACGGAACGGCCTTTATTATCTTGCGGAATTATTGAAAGGCAGAAGATCAAATGGTTTGGCCATGTTAAAATGCAACACCAACAACGACCATCATTGTCTTTACATCAAAGATCATCTGCGTCGAGACCATGAGGACGTCCAAGAAGAAAATGGGTTGACGACATCAAAGACATTGTACAAGCACACGGAATGACACTATCCAGTGCCACCCACCAGGCGCTGGAGAGCAAATTATTCCTCCCGATAACGCTTGACGGCAGAAGTGGAAGATGATGATGATGATGATAGGACAGACATGTTATGAGCCTGAGACTAGTGCAGTCGCCGCGAACTGTGCAGGTTCAGGTTTACTTTAGTACCTTGCGGTATAGGACAGACAGATTTTTAGCCTGAGACTAGTGCAGTCGCGGCCAACTGTGCACGTTAAGGTTTACTTTAGCACCTTGAGGTATAGGACAGACATGTTTTAAGTCAGAGGCTAGTGCAGTCGCCGCAAACTGTAAAGGTTAAGGTTTACTTTTTGCCACTGACAAAAAATAATCCTTATCTTACCGAAGATTCGAACCCAAGTTTCTCGAATGTGAACCCGGCGTTCTAGCCACTCCGAGAGTCAGTTTTCCTTTACCTCAGAAGAGAAATTATAATTGGGGTACATCCCAGACTCAGATTAATAATCATGTGACCAAGTCAGCAGACGTCTAGGAAATTAATCTGACGCTTCTTGTCTTTTCTTGTCTTTCTCATATCCTTTACGGACATTGCAGTCAACACCAGTATTTTCAGCTGCTGTTGATGTCTTGGCAAGTTTTACGTTCAGTAGTTTGTCATTGCTTTCTGAACTACCGGCTCACATACCTTCCGTAAGTAACCAACGCGACGCGATCCGCTGCTGAATCTCGCGCGGCTGTGTTTCTTACGAGAGTATACGAGATTACGAACAGCATCGTTAACACCTTCGCCTGGGAGACCGGCCTCCTTGTCTTAGATACCATTAAATAGCTGCCTGCATCTACCAATTTCGATGACTTGTGTGCAACAACGGATTGGCGCAGGGTGAGAGACACTGTGGCAAGAAGGGAGTTGCCAGATGAAGGAACAAAAAGCACAAAATATGCCTAAGAAGGCTCGACCCATGTGTAACAAGACCGCCGGGGCTTGGACTGGTTTGCTACTATAGATAATATCCCCAGCCTTTGGTCCAACCACCTCACTAGCACTTCACATCTACCAGGCCCCACACAAGCCGGGACAGCTGAACCTCCCCTCCCCTACCTAGGGTTTCCTACCCCAAGGGGGCTCGGACAAAACACAAGTCATACCACAGCACAAAGTCATAGCTAACAAAACAAAATTTAATTCATAACTACGTCAACTGCAACACAGAGAAGGATGGCTGAAAGCCGGACTATAAGACAGTATGTACAAGAGCTGATCTACAGATGATTCTTCTTCATCATAGAGACTGTGACTATAGTTCTTGCGGTCGTTCTGTCGTGGTTACGACTCACCCAGGAAACTCCAGTGGACAGGAACTCCAAGGTCTGATGCCTCTCCAAAGTTCCCTCTTCTTACAGTGATCCAAATCTCGGGCTGATCAAGCGTAGTACCACTGCCTGACCGACACTGCACCGGTGATCCAGGATCCTCCCTTGATGTCGTTCTATATCACCGTCACACTCTACGGATGAAGTCTGGGCCGACCCTAGACTACTAGCTGTCTCCCAACTGCAGACAAGTGCGTGTAGCACCTTACCCTAATGTTCAAGAGCCTGGATGCTCTTCTGTCTCGTAAGTGACTGACATACTGATACGTCACCTATAACATGAGCGTTCGCTCCACATAAACACACTGTCACTTGCAAAGTCTAACCGGTGAATACAACACTTCACCTATTCCACATAAACACAATGTCAATTGCAAAGTCTTAACAGGTGAATACAGCACTTCACCTATTCCCATGTCTCTTGGAATAATAGATCTTCACAAATTCTCAAGTAACTACCCTGGTCGATGGGTATCAATCACATCCTAACATACACTGTCAATGTTCAACACCTCGGAATGGGGTAGATCCCTACCCTATCAAGCATGTCACTCCGGTGTTCACACCAATAAGTAAATCAATGTCTTAGGTCACTGGACCAAGTTTCGGCTTCACTAAGGTAAACCTTTGTAGGTACACACCACTCAAGCTTGATAATATACAAGGTGTCCCATGACGACCCAGCCGGGCCGGAAGCATAACAAACAGGCCATGGTGACTGGTAACATAGATCACTTCTATCAACTTTGAAATTCACTACCTTGCAATCATCAAGGTTCTCACTGAGTTCGAATTCCACCAGTGCTTCACTGGCTAGAATCAACAGACGTTTCAGTCTTGGATCCTACCGGGATCTGTTGACACTCGTCGGACTCTCTGCGGCGGTCATAGCATAGACCTACCGACTTATTCTGTACTCAGACTTTTCAATCGTTGATCTCGGCAGATTCCGATGACCAATCCCAGTAATGCCTCAACCATCATCTTGATCGGCCCTGGAATGAGCCGGTCCCTTAGAGCTCATGGTTAAACTCTGGAATCTCCTTAGGTATAGCAATAACAAATCCTGAAACACGGAGGGGTTGGTGTGAGTACTCAACTACAACAAGAACTAACTGCATCTCCACCATTACACCTGCCTCTCAGTTATACATAATACAATAAAGATATATGTATGAGATCATCACATCATAGATCCACTCTTAACTATAATGTATAGGCATGATGATGTAAGAGAAAGCAATAGTACACCTGTGCATAGTCAAGTAGCTCGTCTGGGCTACAGATAGCCCCCTAGCACCAGAGTCGACTGTATGACTCTGTCAAAGCATCTTTCGCCTGGCGCTAATTCACTCCTGTTTCATCTTCCATCATCAATCCACAAATACACCTACTTCCCTTTCAGTGTAGTGATTATTTTATCTAGGAGGTGCCCAGCCGGACAAATCCTCCATCCCCACATACTCACAAATTAACCAATCCCTTCACCCATGGATTGATCAGCTACACACATTAATAACCATATGCCCATAATACATTAAACTCCTTATAATTCATTACTATAGTATTAACTAAGGATAACTCATGAATTGTTAAACTTAAATAACAAACTCATATCACAGCCATCGCTCCGTCCTGGGATCCCTGTCCCAGAACCTGAGTTGCCTTTTATTAACTTACCTTCAATTCAGGTCGGTCATCTCTGTGCCAGTGGAGCACAGCTTTGGTGGCCATCCACCAATACACTTTCCCACAGCTACTGTGGGTCCCGTGCATCTTGTCCAGTGACGACTTAGGTCACGTCATCCAATGTAGCAAGTCCTCCAGCCGCTCCTCTACCAAAACTCAGTTCCTCATTTTTGGGGGTTCATTCCCCTAACATACTACTCCTACTTCAAGGCAGTACCTCAAGTACTCCATGAACAGAGTCAGGTTTCTGGAAGAATAGAAAAATAGAGACAGACCCAGTTCGGTTCCTATCTTGGATTTACCTAGACGCAACGGCCTCGAATTACAGAGCGCCGCATCGCTCTCGATCGGGTATGTTCAACCATCGGATAAGCACTATCGCTTTGGGTCGGACCTGCAACCTAACGGGTCGGGCGGACCGGCCTACTTCTCAGTCGGTTGACTAGACATACGCAAGATTGAACATGCACGGTCACTCTAGCGGACGGACATGTAAACAAGCAGTGACAATAGGTCTCATAAATACTTCCTATCAACTGTTATCCAATAAATGTAACACCATTCTTCCTACGTGGAATAACACTGGTACCATTACACCGCAAATACTTACCTGCCGATCTTTCCCATGAATCACACCTTGATTCCAAGAATAATCACCACCACTGATCTAACATCTAAGTTACAATCCTAATCTAACGAAGCAAATTATACATCTCTAATAATAACAAGCCCTAACTTATCATTATTAACAGCATCTAGCATTTCTATGTAATGAATGACAAACAACCTGCCTTGCGTGTGTAATTACTAAACCAAACAAGTAACTGCTACACACTTGGTAAAGTACCGGAATCTTCCTTACACAAAGCAGTGATAATAGCATACATATCACTAACCATGCAAATCATTTGTAAACAAACCGTTTATAATTCTATCAATCTACAAACAAAGGTTTTACACCAGTACTAGAAAGAACACACGTTCCGGCCTATTGTGTATACACACCCCCCCCCTCCGCTGTTGTGCATGGCTGGCCCCGTCTGTCAACACATTACCTAGCCGATCGATAATCGCTAATTAAAAATGCAGACGGCCGGCGGTAAATTTATGCGCTTCGCGAAGACGATCTCGGTCGGCAAATAATTCTCTTGGGAAGGTAGGCGCGGTATAAGGACAACAGTTAAACAATAGACAAAGTATTCAACTGACCTGTGATTCAGAAATCACAATCTTGACTGCTGATGTCCCGCTCTGGCTGCGAACACTGACATCAAATTTCAGCAGCACATTTCTGTGATCTGTCTACACTGAGGTCCGACTGGCGACTGATCAACTAAGTGCGTCTTCACAATGCTTTCACGGGCCGAGTGAATTCCATGAGCCACGGAGAAGTCCTGAGTCACGGATAGTTCCACAATCCCGTGTTCCATGAGGCATTTGTGAGTCTAGCGTGATCTTGACCACGTACGCACTTACTTGGGGGGCATTCTAGATTTCTCTAGAAATAACCAGAATAGTGACGTCACGCACTACTTTCGACGGGAAACCCCCTATTTATGATTACCAATTCCAGGGAGACTAACCCATTGCAATCCCATCAAAGGGATATAACTCAGAGACCAGACTATCTGCAGTCGTTTCGTCATACCATGTGTAAAAACATACTGAGACGGGCAAACGTGCCCACTGAAGTGCTTACCAACGGAAACAACAGGAACAAAACAACTGAAAAATTTTTTGTTTTGTTTTATAGAAAGAGAAAGTAATCATTTTATTTTTTTGGTTTTTTTTTTTTTTTTGGGGGGGGGGGGGGGGGGCACATAATGAGAAGACAAAAAAACTGGAAAATGTTGTTACAACTGGAAAGATTTGTGGAAAGAGAGATATAGAAAGACAGTAAGAGAAAATTCTTGACAGTCTTGTGTCATGGCTCGGAAGGGAGTCAGCATACGAACTGATCCAGACTTGGAGATCGCAAGAAGTGGAGAAGCATGATCGCGACGGTTAATCGGCAAGGCACTTGATGATGATGATAAGCTCAGAGGCAATAACCCCTTTCGGGAAGCTGCCAGACTTGGAGGCTTAATAAATGCAAGAAGAAAACTATAAATGACGCAAGAAAACTATAAATAACACAAGAAAACTATAAATGACGCAAGAAAACTGTATGGGACGCAGACGTGTTTCCAAGGCACCAGGGCCAGGTTCTATACTGGCCAAGACCTACTAACACATCCTAGTCGTGTGTCCTGGGCAACAGGTCCCTTCAGGGTCCTGGCTAACGTAGTAGGACCGCTGATTCTTTCGAAGTCGGAGAGTATCTGCCTACACGGCGAGGAACCACCAGTCTGCACACCATTAAGCCAGGCATGGGACAACGGATACTCACGCAAACCTCAGTCCGGTATGACATCACACTGTTGTTGGACAACAGGATGCCTTCATCCGGCATACAGCACTTCACGCTGGAGTTCACAGCCAGCGAACGCAAGCAAGCAAGCAAGCAAGAAAACTGTATAAATAACACAAGAAAACTGTACAAATGACACTAACACTGTAATTGACACAAGAAAATTGTATAATTGACAAAGAAACCCTGTATACATGACACAAGAAAACTGTATACATGACACAAGAAAACTGTATCCATGACACAAGAAAACTGTGTAAAGGACACGAAAATTATAAATGACACAAGGAAACTATATTGATGACACAAGAATACTGCATAAATGACACAATACAACTGCTCAGCTAACGCAGAATTAGGTTTGTCTCCCGCCACACACCCCTAGCAATTGTGAGGAGGAGAACTGAACACTTATCGACTGTTCCGGAGTGCAATGATGATAGTCCAGTGTCATGGCATGCAAACAATAATTATATTTATAATTAAAATTATATGGTTGCACGTCGCCTTTAGAAAGTCGAAACAATTGACAGTTGCTGTCTGCCATTATTCTAGTGCATTTCTATAAGCATTATGTTAGTTAGTTAGTTAGTCGTAGTTCCAACTTCACAGCAACGGGTCGTCCCCATTATGCTCCGTTCCTGTGCCAGTGAATATCACACAAAACGCTCCCCACTGCCCAATGTGAAAAATGGAAAAGACAGGAGTCTCGACAAATAACAGCCCGCACAGATACACTGTGCATAATGCCACCACCAGAATGTCAACACAATAGTCCCCCACAAAACACCCAGTTCATTTCTGTTGGAATCGGCAGTCATTTTCCCATCTGGATGTTTCCTAGATGTTCACCCACACAGTCCACGAAATACAGTTCATCGTCGATGGCAGTGGCAGTCAACCAGAAGCCCAGCAGCCACGCATTTCTGCATAAGGCAAAAACCGGTCAACTCTGGGACATAGCCATCTGCCATCGCTCCGAACATGCAGTCACGTTCCAAAAGCAGATTCAAAAGCATTTCACACGACACTCACAGCTCACAGTGTCGCACCACGCACTCACTCAGTAGCAGGGCGACGGAACCATAGCCTCCTTAGTAGCCTCTTACGACATGCGTGGTAGGCTGCAGTGTTGCTATATTTTGCTTCCCTCATGGGCCCCGGCAACACGCAGCTTTATGTGCTGTACAATAAACACACATAATACTTCCATTTATGCATTCCGCAACAAAAACTAGAGCATTGACAAAGTAAACAACTCTCCTGTGGTGTTGTCAGTTAAAAGTATAGTTTGCATACGTTTCTGTCTTTGATTACACATATGGGTTTGAGATTTCTTGAGGTCGTTCTTGCCCCTGTGGAACCTTGAGCCCTTAAACATTTAAGAAAAATAAAAGGGAGAGCCAAAGACACTTGGTGAAGAGAAACGCAGAGATGAACACAATTGAGGACATGGATGGGGCTGCAGGAGATAGCAAAATATAGAACTGTCTGACATGGTTTGGTTGAGTGCCTGTGCACCAATTAGGGTGGGGGGAATAAAGGACAGCAGAAGAAGAAGCACAAGAGGATGCAGCAGCAGAAGTAGCAGAAGAAGAAGAAGAAGAAGAAGAGGAGGAGGAAGAAGAAGAAGAAGAAGAAGAAGAGGAAGAAGAAGAAGAAGAAGAAGAAAGAAGAAGAAGAAGAATCATTTCGCAGACATTACACACATGCATATGCGTAGTCCAGTAAAGGATATGAATATAGACCCAAAAAAATTCCTAATAGTAGGGATTGATTGATTGATTGATTGATTGATTGATTTAGGAACCGACATCACAGCATTCGGGACATTCCCATAAGCGCTCCGTCCCCATCCTCAGCAGCCAGCGAAGAGTTCCAACACTAATAGTTCCAGTAGCAATCTGATTATATGTCCGTCTCGCCTTTTACAAGAAGGAAGGAGTTCCATCCAAGCAAGCAACCAACCACCCAAGCCAACAAGTTTACAACCAAGCAAGCAAGTAAGCAGGCAGCCAAGCAAGCATATCGCCAAGCCAGCAAGTATACAAGCATGTCAGCAAGCATACAAGCATACAAACAAGCAAGCAAGTATACAAGCAAGCCAGCAAGCTTACAAGCAAGTAAGCATATCGCCAAGCCAGCAAGCATATCGCCAAGCCAGAAAACATATCGCCAAGCCAGCAAGCATACAAGCTAGTCAGCAAGCAGCCAAGTAGCGACTGGAGCGTGCTCGAGCTGGCTCATAATGAATGACTTGCTGGTAGTTCTGATCTTGCTGTTGTTGCCTTTAAACTCGCAGTGTAGCATAGGCCAGCAACCAGCTCATATCAAGTCCCTCACATTGTTTGGACTTTGCATCTGTAGTTTTCCACAGGATCATTAAGCCAGTCCCACACTCACATCCCTTAGTCGTCTAGATTTCCCTGGGTGAATGTAGGGAAGACGGTGATCCAGACTCCTGATCGTCTGTTTCGCGTAGTGTCCTACTTCTTCTAGAAGGCTCCATCTCATCTTTGTTGGATGGGTTATTATTCTGTCCTTTTCTTTAGGCTTGTCCAAGGGTGGTTGTATTATTCAGCAACAATTTTCTACGGGATGAGTTAGCCAGTCCCAGGCCTACCCTGCTTAGTAGCATTTTACGACATGGATGATAGGTTACAGTGTTACATTTTCTTTGATTCCCTTTCGGGTCCTGGTAAAAGAGGGGCATTTGCTTGTACACAGGGATGGGAATCCGTGGTGACATTCTCCCAAGTTTTAAGCCATACAAGCGTGTACAGACATATTCAACATGGTCACAACAACAACAACAACAACAACAACAACAACAACAACAACAACAACAACAACAACAACAACAACAACAACAGCAACAGCAGCAGCAGCAACAACAACAACGACAACGACAACAACAACAAACATTAACATAATCATTACCATCATCATGTGTCGAGCCGATAAGCGAGGTGGTGGAAAGAAGGGTTCGCCATCTCACACGATCACCAGAACACTGGATCAGCTCTGGTCCAGTTATGCCATGTGGCCCAGCCATTCAGGTGTTTAACTCCCTTTCTTCCCCATCTCTTATGACTTATAGCATCACGTTTGCTTGTTGTCACTAAGTTTATTTATCATCATAATATGCCCACATTTCTTCACTGTCTGTGTCTTATTTCTCTAACCAATTTCCTGTTGTCATTTGGTTTCTTGGATTTTCTCATTAGTTTTTCTTTCTGCCTATTGCATTCTTTGCATTTTCCACAGAAACCACATTTAGACTGACATAAAATGTTTCTCAGCTTGTCTGCGTGTTGTCGATGTATTACATATAGACACCAGTACAACTGACTGACTGGCACCTTGCCGTCTTGACAGACGATAGTTTATATCATGGAGTTATATCTCTCTATGGCACAAAGTACAACGTCGGGGCTGAGTTTAGAGACCATGTATTGCCAATGCAGCATAATAATTCTCTCAGCCTACCTAGTTTACTCCAGAGGAAAAGTAACATCACTTCACCTGGAGCAGGAAAAGATACAGAAGCTGCCTGATCAGCAAAGCGATGCTCTAACTGTACGTCTGTCAGAGCTTTAATCATAGACCAGTTACCGACAAGGGCTTAAGGCCTTGTCTGCCCTGCCATGACATTTAGTCTTTAGGCTGCGTTTCCTTGCACTAGAATAAAACTTGTACCCTCCCAATTGCGCTCCTCCGCCGGAAGCCGTTGGTACTATGTGGGGTATCGGTTTTGGTGAGCTCCGCCAATATTCGGCGCTAACAAAAAGCAAGTCTACTGCCTACTGTCATACAGTTACATACATTGGCACCTTGCCGTCTTGACAGACCATAGTTTGTTACATTGGGCTACAAAAAAGGCATAATAACTACAACCCTTGGCGGTAGCGAATGTGACTGATTAGACCAATTCGCGTGGTAAATGTTTGTCCACAATGGATATATGTGAACACATCGTCATTTTGACAATCACGCATCATCATACGTCTTATTCTCTCAGTGTGCGACCTGTATGCAATCATCTTCTCCTTTGTCTTTATTCCATTTCTGATGTTTGCCCTCCATGCAACACGTTCAGCGGCGACTTGCCCCCAATGTGCATTATCAATGCCTGTAACAATCATGTCCCGCTTACACACATCTTTGTAGAGGCTGACCCTGAGATCTCTTACCTGTCTGTAATTCACCTAAAAAGATTTTCGTTGGTATTCTACCATCATCCATTCTCCTAATGTATGGCGTATCCATCTAAGTCTACGAAGGTTGAGCATGGAACAAACCGTCACAATACCTGATCTTTCCAATACTTCAGTATTTGTGATTTTGTATTGCAACTTAATACCAAGTATTCTTCGCAGACACCGCATATGAAAGCTGTTTAAACGTTTCTCTTGGTGTGAGTAAGTTGACCAGGCTTCACTGCCATAAAGAAGAGCCAGGTATGGAGTTATACATCTCTATAGCACAAAGACTGGGCTGAAATATAGAGACCATGTGTTACCCATGCAGCATGATACCCCTATCGACCAGCCTAGTTCACTCCAGAGGAAAGGTAACACCAATATATCTGGAACAAGACAAGCTGCAGAAGCTGCCGGATCAGTATTGCAATTCTCTAACTGTCGTCTGTTGGAGCTTCGATCCTAGACCAGCTGCTAACCAAGGTTTAGGGCCTGGTCTGCCCTGCCATCACATGTTATCTTTAGGTTTCATTTCCTCGCACCAGGATAAGGCCTGTACCCTCCCAACTGCGCACCTCCACCCGAAGCCCTAGGCACAACATAGGGTGTCGAGTGTCATACGGTAGCACAGTAATATCTGACTAAGACCTGACTTATATTCACATGTATTCTTTAGTGCTAATAGACGTAAGAGTGCACGTTGTCGTCATTTGGAGGTCGCAAGTACTTATCAGGTGGGGGGAAAGAAGGGTTAAAAAAAGGGGGGGGGGGTAATTATAGCTTTCCATATTTATGTTCTCGTAGTTCTTTTAACATTGCGGATCTATAACTATTTGGTGCGGATCTATATCTATTTGGTGCGGATCTATATCTATTTGGTGCGGATCTATATCTATTTGGTGCGGATCTATATCTATTTGGTGCGGATCTACATCTATTTGGGTCAGTCCGATTATAAGATGAGATCCTCTTCTTTTTCTGCGTTCATCCGGTGAGTGTGTGTGTGTGTGTTGTTTTTTTTTTTTTTTCAGGCGTGATTGCGTTGTGCCTGTTTACATCAGAGCTGCGTTCTTGTGCCGTTAGGCCGACACATCCGACTTCTGCGGGCATTTGTTGAGCGGGTTAACCTTCCCGGGGATAAGATGGGATGAGCATATTCAGGTTATCTAGTGCGTTCCGTAGTCTCTGCACTTTTCTTCTACTTCTATTAGCGCAAAGAATACATGCGAATTTATGTATATGTTGTATATACCATGTATACGGGTTCCGTGGTGACGTTGTTACGGACGCAATGCGTAATCCCGCATACCGCGTTCGAAACACAGCTGCGGGCGATTTGGATGCAGACCGGCTTGCGTTGCTTTCACATACAAAGGTATGAGTGCCGGTCGTTCAGAAAGTAATGGCAAACTTCTTTTTCTTCAGCGTTCCGAGCCACTGGGGTTCTTTGCTGCAGATACAATCCGTCTCCATTCGTCTCTCTGGTTGACCTTCTCTTGCCAGTCGTTAATTCCAAGTGCTTGTAGGTCTGTACATGTATTATCTCTCCACCGTCTTCTTGGTCTACCTCGGGGTCTACGGCAAACTACCAAGAAATCAAGAACAGCCAAAAATGTTGGGGTTGACTGCAAAGTGCTGTAATGGATATGCAAATAACTTTTTTTATATAGTATTTAACACTTTATTTTTCCTCCGAAGTCGGAGAGTGTCTGCCTGCACGGCGAGGAACCACCAATATGCCAGACATGGGACAACGGATACTCACCCAAACCTGAGGTCCTGTACAACATCACACTGATGTTGGACAACATGATGTCTTCATCCGACATACAGGACTTTACGCTGGAGTTCACAGCCAGCGAACACAAGCAAGCAAGCAACACTTTATTTTTCTGTGCAACAACACCAACAACACCACCACTATCACGGCCAACAACAACAACAACAACAACAACAACAACAACAACAACAACAACAACAACAACAACAACAACAACAACAACAACAACAACAACAACAACAACAACAACAACAACAACAACAACAACAACATCAACAACAACAATAACAACAACAACAACAACAACAACAACAATGTGTAGATTAAATGCATTTCACACCTCCGCTATAGTGTAGTGTGTAAGACAAAACAAACAAACAAACAACACTATCCGAAAGTTAACACAGTCTGATATTACAACGACGAAACCCCAGGTGGGGGGGGGGGGGGCTCTCCAGGCAACAGTTTGAGCATCTCCGATCAACGCCACCGCCTTGACCCAATGAAAGCATGCACATTACATTGTCTGCTAACTTTCACGCGGTAACATTAACAGCCGTTCACTGCTGCTATCATGCAGCAGACGTGTGCTTGATCTCTTCTAAAACCAGGCAATGCATGACACATTCAGTTTAACTGATTTAATTAAGACAAGTGTACGCAAGTAATACTGTAATTATACTTGTGTGATGTGGTTTCTAGTGATTATGTTGTGGTAGTTATATTTCCGTTAACATTCACACCTGGGATTATTTGATGCAAGGGAAACAGTAAATACATAGCTTTGTTTTATTATCACGTTCTGGTGAGCCAGCGAGATTACAGTATGAGAAATACATTCAAGGGTATTTATTTACACTCACAGAAGTGTTGCAAAGAAGTTGGAATTATTCGATACAATAGACAAATTTAGTGTACAGTAGCTACACAGCAGCTAGAGTATACAGTAACTATACAGTAGCTACACAGCAGCTAGAGTATACAGTAACTATACAGTAGCTACACAGCAGCTAGAGTATACAGTAACTATACAGTAGCTAGAGTATACGGTAACTATACAGTAGCTACACAGTAGCTAGAGTATACAGTAACTATACAGTAGCTAGAGTATACAGTAACTATACAGTAACTACACAGCAGCTAGAGTATACAGTAACTATACAGTAACTACACAGTAGCTAGAGTATACAGTAACTATACAGTAGCTACACAGCAGCTAGAGTATACAGTAACTATACAGTAGCTACACAGCAGCTAGAGTATACAGTAACTATACAGTAGCTAGAGTATACAGTAACTATACAGTAGCTAGAGTATACAGTAACTATACAGTAACTACACAGCAGCTACAGTATACAGTAACTATACAGTAGCTACACAGCAGCTAGAGTATACAGTAACTATACAATAGCTAGAGTATACAGTAACTATACAGTAGCTACACAGTAGCTAGAGTATACAGTAACTATACAGTAGCTAGAGTATACAGTAACTATACAGTAGCTACACAGTAGCTAGAGTATACAGTAACTATACAGTAGCTAGAGTATACAGTAACTATACAGTAGCTACACAGCAGCTAGAGTATACAGTAACTATATAGTAGCTAGAGTATACAGTAACTATACAGTAGCTACACAGTAGCTAGAGTATACAGTAACTATACAGTAGCTAGAGTATACAGTAACTATACAGTAGCTAGAGTATACAGTAACTATACAGTAACTACACCGTAGCTAGAGTACACAGTAACTACACAGCAGCTAGAGTATACAATAACTATACAGTAGCTACACAGCAGCTAGAGTATACAGTAACTATACAGTAGCTAGAGTATACAGTAACTATACAGTAGCTACACAGCAGCTAGAGTATACAGTAACTATACAGTAGCTAGAGTATACAGTAACTATACAGTAACTACACAGCAGCTAGAGTATACAGTAACTATACAGTAGCTACACAGCAGCTAGAGTATACAGTAACTATACAGTAGCTACACAGCAGCTAGAGTATACAGTAACTATACAGTAGCTGCACAGTAGCTAGAGTATACAGTAACTACACAGTAGCTAGAGTATACAGTAACTATACAGTAGCTAGAGTATACAGTAGCTGCACAGTAGCTAGAGTATACAATAACTATACAGTAGCTACACAGCAGCTAGAGTATACAGTAGCTACACAGTAACTAGAGTATACAGTAACTATACAGTAGCTAGAGTATACAGTAACTATACAGTAGCTACACAGCAACTAGAGTATACAGTAACTATAGGCTACAGTAGCTACACAGCAACTAGAGTATACAGATTTTAAAACCACAGTTGGCACGTTGGAAGTCTCAGTAGCTACAATGCTTACCAGTTGTCGCGGTTGTCATGCGTGCGAATCCGAAGAGGGGGATTTTGATTGATTGACCAAGGCTACCAGGTGCACCTAGTCTGTGAATGGACACCACATATCTCCTGGAAAGTAAACAGGGTCGATGAGTTGTTGACAGTACCACTCAGCGAAAGCCTATTGGTCAAAACATATGGGGTATGCACCATATACCTAACAGTTCTTATAACATGACAAGGTGTCCGTGACCTATTGGAATACTGAGATTCGAACTTGTCGCCTCCACACGACACCGACTACATATCTCCACTTCATTCCTTTACTCATATAAGTGCCCGTTAAATACCCGTATGTGTATTCCCATACCATAATTTTGTTTTTTTTGTGTTCAGTAAAATCACAAAGTGTAGATATTACGTACTAAGATCTGTATTTGTATAATGTACTTCATCTTATTTGATACGTTATTTTGGACTCATTATATTTATTGAGCCGTCTCCGTGGTCAAAGGCTTGTGAACGCGGTTCGTGAGCCGCTTAACAGGCATTCGAAACGCAGCCACGACCGATTTTGCAGCAGACCGTGTCGCGTTGCGTTATTACGTGTTGGTAGAGCCTGTTCTTTTGTATGGATGTTAAACTTGAACAATCATAGTCAATTATAGTCAATTAGCAGTCAGGTCTTAGTCAGATATGACTGAGCTACCGTATAACAGTAGACGGTACTACCTGGTTTCTGTTAGCGCCGAACGTTGGGCGGCGCTTACCAAACCCGACACCCCACATTGTGCCAACGGCTTCGGGCGGAAGAGCGCAATTGGGAGGGTACAAGCCTTACCCTGGTGCGAGGAAATGCAAGCTAAAGACAAAATTGTCATGGCAGGGCAGACCAGGCCCTAAGCCTTGGTTGGCGACTGGTCTAGGATCGAAGCTCCGACAGGCGGACAGTTAGAGCATTGCTTTGCTGATCCGGCAGCTTCTGCAGCTTGTCTTGTTCCAGATGTAGGGGTGTTACCTTTCCTCTGGAGTGAACTAGGCAGGCCGAGAGAGGGATCATGCTGCATGGGCAACACATGATCTCTATATTTTAGCCCAGGCTTTGTGCTATGGAGAGGCAATAACTCCATCCCTGGTCTTAACTGGTCTCGGAATCAAAGCGAGAGGCAACTGTTACGGGTTATAAGTCCTTGTCAGTTGGCGTAGACATGGGGCGCCACGCGTTGCCTCTGACGGTGGGAGACACCTATAGGTGTCACTGATCAGCTACCGCCCGCCTCAAGCTGGGCAGCCCCCAGCCAATTGGGTGCTGATCCGCCACAGCCTGCCTGCTTCAATGGGTGCTTGGGGCTAGGACAAAATCTGAATCGCAGGCTGTAAAACCAATGCACCAGGTACAAACAAAAATATAAATAGAAACCTCAAGCTACGGCTTGCAACCTGGAACGTGAGAACCATGTGTCCAGGATTTTCCACTGACTTGACCAATATTGACGATGTGAGAAAAACGGCTGTGATTGATGCCGAACTCAATCGTCTTAACATTGATATTGCTGGCCTGCAGGAGACTCGCCTCGCTGAGGAAGGGTCACTCAGGGAAAACAACTACACCTTTTTCTGGAAGGGTAAAGGGCAGGCAGAAAAAAGGCAACACGGTGTGGGCTTTGCAGTGAAGAATTCGCTACTGGGAATGATTGAAATTCCAGCAGGAGGAAATGAAAGACTATTATCCCTGCGCTTGGCAACCTCTTGTGGGTTTGCCACCATTATTACTGCATATGCACCGACACTCGATTCCTCTGATGATGTGAAGGATTTGTTCTATGAGGAGTTAGACTCTGTGATCAAGGCAGTTCCAAAATCCGACTACATTTATATGCTCGGTGATTTCAATGCTCGTGTGGGCAAGGACTCGAGTTCATGGCCAGTGTGCCTTGGAAAATACAACATCGGTCGCATGAATGAAAATGGGCAAAGGCTGCTGGAGCATTGCACCAGTAATGACCTATGTATTACAAACTCTTTTTTTAAAACAAAAGAGATGCATAAGGTCACATGGAAACATCCAAGATCCGGCCATTGGCACCAGCTGGACTTCATCATCACACGGAGACAACATCTGAACCATATATCATTGACTCGTAGTTACCACAGTGCTGACTGTGATACGGATCATTCTTTGGTTGTTGCAAGGGTTAGACTGAGACCAAAGAGAATCTACACAGCTAAACACAAATCTAGCCCCAGGATTAATATTATTAACACTCATGATCCTGAAAAGTGCTTTCAGTTTCAACAGCAACTTGAAGACGCTTTCACTGATACACCAGAAAATTGTACAGTAAATGATAAATGGAATAAACTTAAGGAAACTCTTTGTAAAACTGCCGTAAAGGTTTACGGCACTGTGGATCATAAGAGGCAGGACTGGTTTGCGGCCAACAGCGAGACTCTGCAGCCCTTGATTGATAAGAAGAAGAAAGCTCTCTTAAGAAACAAGGAAAGACCAACGCGTAACACTCTGAGTGAGCTAAGGCAAGCTAGGAAGGATGTGCAAAAGGCTGCCAGGCAGTGTGCAAATGATTATTGGATCAAGTTATGTGAGTCCATTCAAATCGCAAGTGATAAGGGAGACATAAGAAGTATGTATGAAGGAATAAAGAAAGCCTGTGGTCCAGTGATCAAAAGAAGTGCACCATTGAAAACCTTGACTGGAGAAGTCATCACTGATAAGAAACAGCAGATGGACAGATGGGTAGAGCACTATTTGGAGCTTTACTCAAGTGAGACCAAACTAGCGGATAATGCCCTCAACGCCATAGAGGCTCTACCAACTCTTGACCACCTGGACACACTTCCCACCATAACAGAAGTTAAGTGTGCTATAAATGAACTTGCATCTGGCAAGGCTCCAGGTAAGGATGGGATTCCAATAGAGGTTATCAGGAGTGGGCAAGACACACTCACTATACAGATCCACCAGCTAATAGAGCTATGCTGGCGTGAAGGACAAGTCCCACAGGATTTCAAAGATTCAAGCATCATAACACTGTACAAGAACAAGGGTGATCGGAGCGACTGCAACAACTATAGGGGTATCTCACTTCTGTGTATTGTTGGAAAAGTATTTGCCAGAATTGTTCTGCGCAGACTTCAAGTCCTAGGAGATCAAGTCTACCCCGAATCACAGTGTGGCTTTCGACAGAACCGGTCTACCACTGATATGATATTCTCATTGCGACAAATGCAAGAAAAATGCCGTGAACAGAATCAACCACTGTTTATTGCCTTCATCGACCTCACAAAGGCATTTGATTTGGTCAGTCGTGAGGGTCTGTTCAAGGCACTAAAGAAGATTGGCTGCCCACCAACTCTTCTGTCCATTGTGGAATCGTTCCACACAGGCATGAAGGGTATAATCAAGTTTGATGGTGCAACTTCTGAAGAATTTGAAATCAAGAGTGGAGTTAAGCAAGGTTGTGTACTAGCTCCCACCCTCTTTGGAATATACTTTTCACTTCTACTGAAATATGCATTTCGTGATCAGGATGGTGGTATATACATTCACTCACGCTCAGATGGCGGCCTCTACAATGCTCAGAGATTGAAGGCTAAGACCAAAATTAGGAGGGTACTGATCAGAGAGTTGCTTTTTGCAGATGATGCTGCAGTTACGACCCACTCTGAGGAAGAATTGCAATGTCTACTATCTGCATTCTCCAATGCTTGTTCTGAATTTGGTTTAACAATTAGCAAAAAGAAGACACAGATTATGTCACAAGGTGCACATGGGGTACCATCAATCTTTATTGACGACGCCGAACTAGAGATAGTAGACCATTTTACATATCTGGGATCGGTGGTAAATAGCAAATTATCCCTAGATCAGGAAATCAACATCCGGATTGGAAAGGCAGCAACAACAATGAACAGGTTAAGAAAAAGAGTCTGGGAGAACAGGAAGCTTACTGCCAAAACAAAAGTCCTTGTCTATCAAGCCTGTGTCCTTAGTACTCTTCTCTATGGCAGTGAAACCTGGACAACTTACTCACACCAAGAGAACAATTTAAACAGCTTTCATATGCGGTGTCTGCGAAGAATTCTTGGTATTAAGTGGCAAGACAAAATCACAAATACTGAAGTATTGGAAAGATCAGGTTGTGTGACAGTTTATTCCATGCTCAGTCTTCGTAGACTTAGATGGATAGGACATCTTAGGCGGATGGATGATGGTAGAATACCAAAGGATATCTTTTTTGGTGAATTACAGATGGGTAAGAGATCTCAGGGTCGGCCTCTACTACGATACAAAGATGTGTGTAAGCGGGACATGATTGATACAGGCATTGATAATGCACATTGGGAGCAAGTCGCCGCTGAACGTGTTGCATGGAGGGCAAATATCAGAAATGGAATAAAGTCAAAGGAGAACATTATTGCAGAAAAGTCACACACCAAGCGTTTGAGACGTAAGATGGTGCATGATGGTGGAAATGACCACGTGTTCACATGCACCCACTGTGAACGGACATTTACAGCGCAAATTGGCCTTATCAGTCACACTCGCTACCGCCATAGTTAAAAGTTATTATGCCTTTTTAAAGCACAAACTATCGTCTGTCAAGACGGCAAGGTGCCAATGTAAACTTGAACAATGAGCAGTCAAGCTGAAAAACATCTGACGGCTGCAGAAATGTGGTTTCTGAGGAGAATGCAAAGAATACCATGGACAGACAGAAAAACCAACGATCAAGTACTACAAATGAAAATCGTAACTTTATTAGAGAAATTAGACGTAGACAGTCAAAATTTTTTGGACATGTTATGAGAAGAAATGAATTGGAGAACTTGATGACAACTGGCAAGATCGAAGGGAACAGACCAAGGTGAAGACCGAGAAGTAAATACCTGGATGGCTTGGCCACATGGCATGGTCGAGACAGGAACATTGAGCTCATCCACGACTCTGGTGATCGAGTGAAATGGCGAGTCATGACCGCCCACACTTTCCGGCATGGCACATGATTGATTGATGGGAGCCGGTCGTGCAGAAAGCAATGGCAAACTTTTTTTTTTTTTTTAGCATATCCTTTTTACAGGACTTAGCTGTCAACACCAGCATCTTTCAGCTGTATGTTGATCTCTTGGCAAGATTACGCTCAGTAGTTTGCCATTGATTTCTGAGCGGCCGGCTCACATACCCTGTAAGTTACCGATGCGATTCGAACCACTGCTGATTTGAAACGTCATTACGTTACCTGACGAGAGTATACGAGATTACGGAGAAAAGTCATAACCTCTAAGCTACGAAGCCGGCAATGGCAAACTACTGAACGTAAAAACTTGCTTAGTACATCAACAGCAGCTGAAAAATGCTGGTGTTGACTGCAACGTCCTGCAAGGGATATGCAACATTTAAAAACAAATATATCATGTTCTGCTCTTCAGTGTGAAAAATGGCATTTGTTGTTTCTTATGTTTTTAGCTTTCTCTCGCTTTGAACTCAAGGGTAGTCCACACATGTGGTACTACTTCTAGTGCACTTAACTGATATTTGAATGTGGATTAGCTTTCCCTATTACCAGTGTCCCTCGCCATCAGGCGAACCCACTCCAACTTCAGAGATACTTGTAATTTACGTCCCCAAGTCACGGAAGAGAAGTCAACATTTTAGTCCAACTGATTTGTATGAGGGTTGAACCCGTTACCTCGACATCAGCACACCGGATGTTTACGGTCGAGAGTTCTTATCCATTCGGCCTTGCTGGCCTGCATAATGAATGTTTATATTGTTTACTAATGTCTTTCGGACAATTATGATATTCATGTTGTGCTGCCCCAGCCTGAAACAGGTCAAAGTATTTAAATATTTTGGTACTTTAATGATGGAAGCTGTTTTAAGAAAGTTAATGTGGAATAGACAAAGCAAAAGCCGCATTTCACAGGATGAAGAATATTCATAGCAATTTATCTGTCTCATTCAAAGTGTGGACAAGAGTTTTTAAGAGCTGTATCCAGCCACTTATTTTAATTTAAGCAAATCGAATCATGGACAATTACAGACAAGTGAAGAATTATGTGTAAGCTGCGGAGAATTGGTTTTTTACGAGAATGACCAGAAGAGATAGAAAGAGCAATGAAGATATCTTGAAAGAAGTAACTCACACAGAGAACTGGTTACTCGCATCAGTGGATGACAGTCCACTCTTTTTTGGGCATGTCATGAGGAGGGTCACGCTGGGATGTTTAGTCACAACCAGAAAGTTGGAGGTGAAGAGAGACAGTGGGAGACCAAGAGAGAAGATGCTGGACAGTTTGACAATATGTCATGAAGGGACGAAGGTATAAGAAATTACTGGAAGCATACAGGGCAGAGGGCTGTGACCAGACGTAATCACCAGCAGATCACGGCATGAATATATTCAATTCAATTCAACTTTATTTTAAAAGGGTTACAAATTGGGCACGCAGGCCCGTCTTACATTCCGCCCTTACAATCATTCATCTTTCATTCACGAATAGTGCATGATGCATTCACATAGGAAAATGCATTGTCAAATGAATGTTGTAAACATAAACAATGCATATTACAATGTTATGAGACACATACCTCACCCACCCACACAACCTCTTTCCACCCACATACACCCAAACCCACCCACACACATCCAATCCACCCACATACAACCCCCACCTCACCCACCCACACATATCACCCACCCATACACACACCCCCACCCACACACACCCCCACCCGCACACACCCCCACCCACACCAGCCTCCCACATACCCACCCCACCCACCCTCACACTGCCTCACACTGCCTCACCCAGCCTTACACACCCCACTCACCCACACACACCCCCACACACACCCCACCCACATATCCACACACACCCCCACCCAAACACCCACCAACCCATACTTCCCTGTTAACACACCTCCTCCCACACACACATCTCCCCACAACACACCCATCCCCCAGCCTACACATACCCTCCCACCCATATCAACACACCTCCAACCACCCAGCCAAACTCTCATCCCCCAACCACACACACACCCACCCACCCACATACACAAATGTTCGTCTCGTGGATGCGAGTGCTGAACCACGAGTAATGAAATGTTCGTCTCGTGGATGCGAGTGCTGAACCACGAGTAATGAAATGTTTGTCTCGTGGATGCGAGTGATGAACCACGAGTAATGAAATGTTTGTCTCGTGGATGCGAGTGATGAACCACGAGTAATGAAATGTTTGTCTCGTGGATGCGAGTGCTGAACCATGAGTAATGAAATGTTCGTCGCGTAGTAGTAGTAGAAGTAAAAGAAGAAGAAGAAGAAGAAGAAGAAGAAGAAGAAGAAGAAGAAGAAGAAGAAGAAGAAGAAGAAGAAGAAGAAGAAGAAATGACGGTGTCTGGTAATATCATTAAATTTAGTCCAGGCTCAGTCCATGTCACCCCATTGACCGCCCCTCATCATATCGCCACTATTGCTGACAGCATACGGGTTCATGTGTACTGAATTCCTGTTAATAGAATACATGTGCTATTCTTGTAGTGTTGGTATGCAGGTGACCTGAACTAGGTTACAGGGTAACGCTGAATGTTATCGTGACAAAGCGAGAGAGAGAGAGAGAGAGAGAGAGAGAGAGAGAGAGAGAGAGAGAGAGAGAGGGAGAGAGAGTGAGAGAGAAGAGAGAGAGCGAGAGAGAGAGAAGAGAGAGAAGAGAGAGAGAGAGAGAGAGAGAGAGCGAAGAAAGTGAGAGGGAGGGAGGAAAGAATGGCAGAAATGGGGAGAGAGGAAGGGAGAGCGATTAGACACAGTCAGACAGATACACAGACAGAAAGACAGACAGACAGATAGATAGGTAAATAGACAAACAAACAGACAGACAGACGGACTGATGGACGGATGGATGGATGGACAGATGGATGGATGAATGGGTGGATAGATATATAAATAGATAAGTAGGCGGGATTACTTGGTTTTTAGACACGTAGGTAGACAGGCAACTAGGCAGAGTTGTAGGTAGCGAGACAGTGATGAGAAAGAGAAAGAGCGAACGAAAACAGAGAGAGAGAGAGAGAGAGAGAGAGAGAGAGAGAGAGAGAGAGAGAGAGAGAGAAAGATATATATATATATATATATATATATATATATATATATATATATATATATAGAGAGAGAGAGAGAGAGAGAGAGAGAGAGAGAGAGAGAGAAAGAGAGAGAGAGGTAAACAAAGTTATATTTCTTTCATATCCTCCGGACTCGTATTTTCAGTTATTGCTGCCTAATCCGGAACATTCTATTGGAATGGTAAACACACCCTTCCACATTAGTCAACAAAAATAAGAGTAGATGGAAGATGTTTTAAGGAAAGTACACATAAAATATATCAAGTCTGGCAGCATTTCACAACATGCAATTTATCTTTGTCGATCGAGGTTAAAAAAGAGTTCTTAAGAGCTATATCGAGCCAATCCTGATGTATGGAAGCAAAATATGGGCATTTAGCAGACAAGTGTAAGTTATGCGGAGACTGCCACCGTGAACATTTTGGTTACTACTTCTAGTGCACTGGGCTGATCTTTGCGTGTGGATTAACTTTCCCTGTTACCAGCGTCATTCCCCATCAGGTGAAATTTACTCCTGACTTCTGAGGCACTTGTATCTTAATAGAAGTTAACCCCCAAAGAAAAAACGGTTACTCGCATCAAAATGGGACATTCCATATTCTTTGGACGTGGCGTGAGAAGGGGAAAGCTGGAGCATTTCGTCAGAACCGGAAGGTTGGAGAGGAATAGAGGCCGGGGAAGACCAAGAGAGAACATGCTCGACAGTTTGACATCATGACATGAAGGAACATCAATATCAAAAAATGACTGACAGTACACGAGACAAAGTGATGTGGACAGACATGATCACCAACGTCACACGGCATGGACTGTAATAATAATAAGAACAACAATAATAAACGTAAGGCCACATAAAGTATTCAATGTATACAACCAAATGCCTTATAAAATTAGTACAACATGAAACATTGCGTGGCAGCTGGCCAAATCTTGTTTAATGTCGTCATTTGGAGAGATCAGGTTCGAATCCCGGTAGGGCCAGTGTCTCTAGTTTGTATCCTGTTCTCTAATTTATATTTTCCCATCTTCTTCTATGAGCGCATATCAATCCCGTGTATGTATTTCTCAAGCTATTTCGATGGCCTCGGGTTTCTCCATCAACTAATATTCTTATTTCAACGTGACAGAAAACGTGTTGTATATCCTTTAAAAGACATTGCTATAAACCTTTGGTTGATTTATTAGGCAATGTTATGGTCAGTAGTTTGCCATTGCTTCCTAAATGAGAAGCTCACGTTATGGTCCATCTGACCAATGTGTAGTGTGCACCCACTACCCTGCCACCAGCGCATAGGAAGTTTAGGCGGAACTGGGTTAACTTCGCGGCCACGATGATCAATAATATGAGAAAGCGTGAACGAAATTAGAAGACGGTTAGTGATGAATCCTCTGGGAGAATGTGAGTTTTAACTTTTGAAGTTCGACACATTGGCGAGACCGTGAGTTTTAACTTTTGAAGTTCCATACATTGACGAGAGCGAGTTTTAACTTTTAAAGTTTCATACATTGACAAGACTGAGTTTTAACTCTTGAAGTTAGACACATTGACCAGACCGTGAATTTAACTTTTGTCATTCGATACATTGGCCAGACAAAGAGTCTGAGCTCTTGAATTTCCATACATTGACGAAACTGTCAGTTTTAGCTCTAGAAGTTCAATATATTGACGTTCAGATCATCTGAGCTCTGTAAACGGTTTCTGCCTATCCTCGTGTAGGTGTGGATACTTTTCTCCTGACCCAATATTAAAGTACTGGATGTCCCCGGTAAACGTCGGGGTTACGTTCTTGGAAAACGCGACTTTAAGTGAAACGAGGATTAGCGAAACACTATTTTCCATAGAATTAAATGAAATACAGTGTGTCCTGTACATGTGTGTTATGTAATGTTTACTTTGATGGTTGTTAATATTTATTGGCTAAACAGAGGTGGGTTGGAGGGCGACTGGTAGAATTATTGGGACGTAGAGGCATTAACACCACGACTCGCTCCAAAACTATCATCAGCATTACTAGTACTGCTCTCACCCGCTTTATTTGCTTAAAAAAAATGTTTTGCGTATCCTTTTACAGGACTTAGCTGTCAACAGCAGCATCTTTCAGTTGTCTGTTGATCTCTTGGCAAGATTACGCTCAGTAGTTTGCCATTGCTTTCTGAGCGGCCGGCTCAGTATCCGCAAGTCACGAGCGGGGGTCGAACCACCTCAGTTCTCGCTCCGCTGCGAGACTCTGCGTGATAAACGGGATTACAGAGAGAAAGTGTTGTAACCCCACAGCCAGAGAGACCGGCCTTTATTTGCTAGATCTTCATAAAAAGACTTTGCTTTCTCTTTGATAGCCATCTTGCTCACAGGCATATTCCGTTGGTTCTGGTTTTCAATCCTGACGGCCAATAGTGCTTCCATGTTCTCTATAAGAGTACTTCTGTTACGAGTGATCTTGGAAGCACTTAGAGAGGTTACGTGTTTAACACCCTCTTTGATTTTGTCAGCACCTGCAGGAATGGTCCTTAACGTGGTTGGAGGTAAACCGTGGACTTTACCGATATCAATAGCCCGATCGCCATTCTCAAAACGACGTAACACTTCTAACTTCACCTCAAGAGTAACACTTTTCCTGATTCTCTTACAACCAGACACACTATCAGCACTTACTGTGCGCTTTGAACTCATAATTATGGCTGATTACGCGATAAAATCCTAGAAAAACGCACTGCACAAAATGTAACATGGCGACGTTAACGCAGCATAGCAACACAGGTGACGACGTTATAAAAACGAACGAACGAACGAACAGACTTTATTTTCAAAAATTTAAGAACTGAGCACGCAGGCCCGTCTAACATTCTGCCCTTCTATCACTCTCTTTCATAAATTATTTCATTCACACATCATTCGAGGCTAACTGAGAACAACAACAATATAAATGATATGCATTATAACGGCGAGCAAGAAATGCAAAAATCACTACTACATGATTCACTAAAATAAATTAATGATGTCGTAGTTGTTATTAGCTAAGGGGAACATACTGTCTACCAAGAGGGGACAGACTGTTATACTAGGGTTTTATTATTGTTATTATTATTTTTATTATTATTATGAGGGAAGGTAATCTGCACTGAGATAGTGTTCTAATAATTTGCGATTATATGTGTAAGGATTGGTGATGTATTTGATTTCTTGTGGAAGATTGTCCCACAGCTACGCTTGTTTTGTATAAGTCTATCCTAGGCTTCGGAATGTGTAATATATTTAGTCGTATACTGTGTCTTTAATTATATTTAAACAATGGCCAAAGGTAATTCGGGCAATTTCGATGTAGGATTTTGTGAATTAGTTTAGCCTTGTTGAAAAGTAGACGTTTGCAGAGTGGTAGTAACTGAAGGCGTGTATGTAGGCTAGGATTGTCTGTTACCTGTTTACTATAAATTAAACTCATAGCCCGTTTCTGGAGCGAGTAAGGTAGCTTGGTGATTGAACTGGAACAACCGTCTCAGATTGTAGAGCAGTAGTAAAAATGTGTCTGTATGTGAGAAGTATAGAATATCTTCCTTGTGTTTTCATCAAGAAAATTTTTTATGTTTGCGAATTAGCAGACTTTTTCCGCTGTTTGTATAACGAGCACTTGAACATGGGAATTAAAGGTTAGGTTTCACCCTCTGTATAGTTCATGAAACATAATAGGTAAATACAAAACTTGGACCGGCAATATTTTCAATCACCGCACTGTCATTAAAAATACACCATATACTATGCAACTCATCTCGTTCCATGGAAAATTAAAAACAAAACAAAACAAAACAAGACAGTGTTATTGTTGTACCTATAGCCTGTAAATCAGTCGTATTGAATAATGAAAGCAGGAATAATCAGGAGACCTCATAGATGTTTCTCCCTAGAATGCAAAATATACCATGAACGGCTGAAATAACCAATATCTAAGTACTACAAAAGGTTAATCCACAACATCATCAAATACTGACAATGACAGTTCATGGATATGTGGGATATGGCAACAAATAGAACTGGCACATTGACAGCAGCGGTGTCTAAAGCCGGGGATTTGTTCATGAGCCTTTCTCAACAATTAACATAAACATTAATATAAATAAACCAGTTGTTATTTTGAATGGTCGATTGGGCGACAGTTGACATAAGGTAACTCCACGACAACCCACATAATGTATGCTCCAAACGAGGCAATGAATGGAAATATCACGCGAAGATAGGTTCAACGTGTATGTAATGAACATGCAAATGGGGATAATTAGCATACGCATCATTTGATGTGTTTCGTGATCTACAAAACATGTCTACAAGAGTGCAATGACGCAAGTCGTTTTATCCCAGAAATACATAAAAGGACTGGGTATGTGAATGTGCATCTAAACCAGGCCACAGAACCGGTAGTCGTTTGACTACTGGTAGTTTGAAGTTCAACATAGAAATCGGGGCGATTTGTGAACTCCAACATACTACATGGCATACTCGTGTTCTGCTTAACACATAACAGATCTATAAGTTCCTATATAACACATAACAGATCTATAAGTTCCTATATAACACATAACCGATCTATAAGTTCCTATATAACACATAACCGATCTATAAGTTCCTATATAACACATAACAGATCTATAAGTTCCTATATAACACATAACAGATCTATAAGTTCCTATATAACACATAACCGATCTATAAGTTCCTATATAACACATAACAGATCTATAAGTTCCTATATAACACATAACAGATCTATAAGTTCCTATATAACACATAACCGATCTATAAGTTCCTATATAACACATAACCGATCTATAAGTTCCTATATAACACATAACAGATCTATAAGTTCCTATATAACACATAACCGATCTATAAGTTCCTATATAACACATAACCGATCTATAAGTTCCTATATAACACATAACCGATCTATAAGTTCCTATATAACACATAACCGATCTGTGAACGCTGATATACAAATAACAGATCTGTGAATTCCTGCATAACACATAACAGTTCTGTGAACTTCTAATATACAAATAAAATATATGTAAATTCCAAAATAACACATTAACGCGATGTGTTAATTTCAGTATCTATACATTCCTACAAAACAAGATCTGGGAATTCCTTCAAAACATATCATCGATATGTAAATTTCTTCATAACGTATAATATATCCGTTAAATTACTACATAACACATAACAAATCTTTTGAATTCATACATAATACCAACACATATGTGAATTTAGACATAGAAGGCATAAACAACATATTGCACGATTTATTGCCTGGCATATTTCGCTGCATCTCGTCAGGTGCATAGTGCAGAGTTATATATCATATCAAGTGATTAAAAGAATAATACTTTGACTGAAATACTTAATACACAGTCACTGATGTTGTTCCAATATGTTATCCCAATATAACATCCTTCGTTTATCCACTTTATATGATAAATTACTCCGCCGTATGCACGTGACGAGATGCGGCGGAATATGCCAGGCAATAAATCGTGCAATATAGTGTTTATGAATTCTGTGTTTAAATTCACTAAGGGAATGCATTGTTTTGTAGATTGTGAATTCCTACATAACAAATCTGCATGTTTTGTAGATTGTGAATTCCTACATAACAAATCTGCATGTTTTGTAGATTGCAAATTCTTGCATAACAAATATGCATGTTTTGTAGACTGTGAATTCCTACATAACAAATCTGCATGTTTTGTAGATTGTGAATTCCTACATAACAAATATGTACGCTTTCTTTATCTACTAATGCAGTATGTGATTCCCAGGTGAACGTCGTAGTTTCCCCTGGACTCCCACTGGTGTTCGTGGATTTACCGCCAAATATTCCGGACTATACTGTCCTCCCGACAGCCGCTGTTGTTATCAACGAGGTTAATTCTCGTCGTACGTAGCACCCACATACATGGTTCAATATTAGTGTGTATTTGTAATAAAAAAGTGAACGTATTACATGTAAGGGTGGCACTCAACAACCCCAGTGTCCCAAGTTGTAATTGTATAACGTACGTGTTTGTACAACGTACGTTAATAATGTCCCGTTGATACAGTGTGCCAATCTCTCTCTCTCTCTCTCTCTCTCTCTCTCTCTCTCTCTCTCTCTCTCTCTCTCTACCTGTGTGTGTGTGTGTGTGTGTGTGTGTGTGTGTTTTCTTACGGATATTCGACGCTGTAGCTTAAGGGCAGTGAACGTGTTTATCTTCATAAGAGATGTTGAATGAAAGAATGTATGAGAGGAAATAGAGAAGAAGGGCAGAATGGCAGACGGGCCTGCGTGCCCAATTCTTAACCCTTTGAAAATAAAGATGTTCGTTCTTTCGTTTCCCAATGCCCCGACATCCCGAGTCACGAGTTCGACGATTTGGAAGCAGACAGCCTTGCGTCGAATCCGTTGGCATGAGCGTCGGTCATTCAGAAAGCAATGACAAACTACTGAACGTAAAACATGCATAGTAAATCACAAACAGCCAACAACAACAAATACTGGGGTTGATTTCGACGTCCAATAAAGCACATGTGACAAACTTTTTAAACTGTGTGTTATATTTCTAAATTTCAGTGCGCTCATGGATTCAAGCTACTGTCAGTTGAAGAAAGACATGTGAATGCTTGCTGTGGGTTTGACCACAATAAAGCGCAGTAATAAGATTAATGACTACCTATATATTGATTGAGACTTCTAGAAGACGAGGGCAACGAAGTAGATATCGACAAACACAGAAGACAGTAGAAGGAGTGGTGGCATGTGAAAACCGCCATCACAAGCTCACGGTGGCACCTGAAGTAGACTAATTGTGTATATATCTGTCTGACATTAGCAAGGACTAACTAGATCCGGTTATGGCGGTAACACGCACTACCTGCTTACAAAATGGATGTATCAATAAATTCACATCTTGCCGTTGGGTTCTGGCTTTTATTTTGTGTCTGTTGAGACTGTGCCAGACGTCGTTGAGACAGAGCATCGGCATGGTGTTGGTGTGCATGGCTGAAAGACCACATGTGGAGACAAGCACCCAGAGAAATGAATCCGGTTTTCAGAGTTCCGTGGATGAAAGCAACGCCACGCTATTCTATACAATCATCCATGCGAATCAGACAGGTGGAGATGCAGGAGGTCCATATACAAGCGGCAATACTACTGCCATCTCTCTAGCGCGCCTGAAAGGTAAGTCTTGTTTTACTTATGACAATTTCCCCTAATTATTGACAATATTGACATATATAACTAAATGACACATATAAATAAATAACTGATGTAGTGCCTACTGTGACCTCCCATTTGGTCAGAAGGGCGATAAATCGCCATACTAAGGTCATCGTGTTATTTCATTTGTTTCGTGTATCTTCCGCAATTTCAATGTTCAGTGAACAGAAATGTATATTACGATACTTGTTCATTTGATTGTCTATCATGTCTGGTCTAAACATACGTTTCGTTTGATACTGAATCAACTTATTAATTTCCTTTGGGGTAAACACTAGCAACTAGGTCCTGAGCTAGCTGGTCCGTATATTCCTTGCCAACTGTGACCTGGATACATTCTAATACTCAAACCAGCTAGAAATGTGTCTATATCTGCAATGTTGTCTACTGTATGACTTGTACGAGTATATACATTAATTATACTTTGATTGAAATACTTAAAACATATAAAGGCAATATAATAATTTAATCATACCAGGCAACAATCCACAATAGTGTTTGTGGCTTCTGTGCTTAAATTCACTAAGGGAATGCATTGTTGTGTACATTCCAATATGCCTCAGCATATGTGAAGTTTCATTAACGGCCTTGTGCACCCGCTGGTTTCTGGGCTTGAGGAAGTGTGAGGGAGCGCAGTTGGGAGGATGCAACCTAACGATTAAATGTCATGGCTTGGCAGACTCGGTCCTAATCCTTGATCACATCTGGTCTAGGATGGAAGATCCGACAGATGGACAGTTAGAGCTTTGCTTTGCTGATCCGGCAGTTTCTGCAGCTTTTCTTGATGCAGACGTATTGGAGTAAACCAGGCAGGCCGAGAGTACACCAGGAGTTAAACCAGGCAGGCCGAGAGTAAACCAGGAGTTAAACCAGGCAGGCCGAGAGTAAACCAGGAGTTAAACCAGGCAGGCCGAGAGAGGGATCATGTTTCATGGGCAACATAGTCTCTACAATTTAGCCTAAGCTTTGTGTTATGGAGAGGTTAGTTAGATAGTTAGTTAGTCGACAGATCATCCTCATTGCACATCGAACCATTCCGTCCATAAGTGCTCGGATCCCCTCCTCAGCAAATCAAGCAGCGTGTAGCGGCTAACGACACCAGTTCTGTGTTGGTTTATCAATCTTCTTTGGCTTCCTGCATAGTGTTCTTGTTTGGCCACAACTCTTTTAATTTACTGTTCTCGCAGTCTGACCATGGTTGTAGATTCACAGTCATCACTTGGTTCTTGTAAAAGTCTTACTTCTCGTAGAGCATTCAGAATGTCAGCCTGGTCCATGGCGCGTCCGCCTTCCACAGTAGCCTTACCTGCGAGCTTGTCAGCCCGCTCATTTCTTTATACTCCCGCATGCCCTGGCACGAAGATGAAACTAATCTTTGCCAGCCGAGACCGCTCCAGAGACAGCAACCATTCTCTTCTGATCCACCCCATCTCTATCCTTTTGAGCATACTCATTGTGTCGCTAAGGAAATATGCCCTAGTGAATATATGTGTCTCGAACCATGTTATTGTTTTACTTACTGCCATGACTTCCATAGTCAGGCTACTTGTGGTCTCAGCAAAAGCACCAGAGTTCTTTTGAAGAACACCAGCCATCGTCTGTCAAGACGGCAAAATGCCAGTAACTGCAATAACTGTGCATGCATGAGATATTCCTTCAAAGTAATATAATATGCAGTAATGCAGAATTATAATTGTATACCACAGCCAAGTGTCACAGCGGACACATTTCGAAACATTTGAAAGTAATATTTTTTTACAATGATCGTGCTAGCTAGCGCTGTTATGCTAACCTAAATATCTAGTTACCACGCACTGTTCCGCAATCCTTCAGCAATTTCCATTAACCCATGTTATAAGATATATTTAATTAAATCACTCGCCAGCGTAGTGGTTCTCAAACTTGTTTGGCCCGTGCCCCCTTCACCATATTTTCAGAACGTCATCCCCTCTTTCGTATTTACTCCCTAAAATTCCCCCGCCCCGCCCCGCCCCTACACAATATACGTAATAATAGAAACTAAATTTACTAGCACATACTAAAACAAGTCTAGATGTCTACATGAGATGTCCATAGATGTACATAGATGTCTGCGGGTCTACTTACGTTATAAAATGAATTTCAGAAGGGTGAGACGTACAGAACCGTAAAGTATGAAGGGAAAAACTATATCAAGTAATCGGTTCTTGTATTAATGCGATCTTGAAGTAATCTTAATTCCCCCCCCCCCCCCCCCCGGAAACCCTAAAATTTCCCCCTGGGGGAGGATTCTCCACCGGTTGAGAACCATTGCGCTAGCGCCTTCGTTTCGTCAAAAAATAAAGACTACACCTCCTTCAACCGGTTTTAGCCGCTTATGTTCCAGTTGCCATAGATATACTGTCTCTTCTGTTCCAGTTGTCATAGATATACTGTCTGTTCTGTTACAGTTGCCATAGATATACTGTCTCTTCTGTTCCAGTTGTCATAGATATACTGTCTGTTCTGTTACAGTTGCCATAGATATACTGTATCTTCTGTTCCAGTTGCCGTAGATATACCATCTCTTCTGTTCCAGTTGCCATAGATATACTGTATCTTCTGTTCCAGTTGCCGTAGATATACTGTCTGTTCTGTTACAGTTGCCATAGATATACTGTATCTTCTGTTCCAGTTGCCGTAGATATACCATCTCTTCTGTTACAGTTGCCGTAGATATACTATCTATTCTGTTACAGTTACCGTAGATATACTATCTCTTCTGTTACAATTATCGTAGATATATCATCTCTTCTGTTACAGTTATCGTAGATATACTATCTGTTCTGTTACAGTTGCCGTAGATATACTATATCTTATGTTACAGTTACCGTAGATATACTATCTCTTCTGTTCAGTAGAACTCTCAGTGACGAAATGATTACGACGCCTACTGGCGATCCCAAGGTTGTGGGTTCGATTCCGGTCTACGTTATTCTGTTCACGGAGACCCCTGGAGGTCGTCGCTGGAGCTACGGAGTCTATGAAACAGGGGATGGAGGGCAGAGATAGAAAGAAAGACCCGAATAAGATGGTGAAACGAGACAAAGACGCAGTGGCTAATCTCTAAAACCATACGCTTGCAACAACAAGAACAGAAAACAACGAGCAACTCCTGACCGTTAGACATGGATTCTGGAAGTCATTTATGATCTCGCAGGCCAGCATGACAGAATGGATAAGCGCTCTCGCTCTTAAACTTCCGGTGTGCTGATGGGCTCAAATCTCTACATTGGTCAGTTGGACTAAAATGTCGACCTCTCGTCCTTGACTTGAGGACGTAAATTACAAGCGCATCAGAAATCGGAGTGGGTTCGCCTGATGGCGAGGGACACTAGTAACAGGGAAAGCTGACCCACACTAAAAAAAAAATCAATTCAATTTGAACAACGATCGAGCTCCAAGCGAGCGAACCAAAAAAAAAATAAATTATGATCTTAAAAGAGAGCAATAACAAATACACATGCAACTCGGGTTTTAGCTAAACAATCGCAGCTACCTTCAAGTAAACAAAGCTAGACTAATATATTTAGTCAAACAAAACTAAATTAAAAACCAAACGTACATCAAGGATGTTCTACCACCTGCAAATGGACAAAACAACTCTAGGTAAGATACTTAAAAGCAGTCAAGTATACTTTATAAGAATCACATATCACGCGGTCTTATTATAAGACCGCTTGATATATGGCGAAGTGTTCAAGCCGTTTGACTAGGGGCTCCGAAGGTTGTGGGTTCCATTCATTGATCCTTCGGTTCAAGAGTGAAATTTTTCGGAGACTCCTGTGGGTCGTCGCTAGAACTACGGAATTCGTGCTTTGTGCGACGCTTTCCGCGCTGAGGAAAGAGACCGATCCATATGGGATAAAATCCCGGTGCAATGACCCTGTCGACTTTTAAGCGACTTTTTTTTGGATATGTGATTTTTATAAAGTTTGCCAACCCATACAACTATGTCTTCACAGCTTCCTATAATACAGACATACAACGATGTCTTCACAGCGTCCTATAATACAGACATACAAGTCTTCACAGCGTCCTATAAGACAGACATACAACTAAGTTTTCACAGCGTCCTATAATACAGACATACACCCGGTGTCTTGCTCTTTAAAACTGACCTGCCTCCCAGGTGAAAGCAGCCTAAAATAATAGGTACCAGGAATTGCATTAGGAAGTGAAGGCGATCGGCGTGTTATTGATTGACGCCACCATCATTGGAGTACCGAGCTGCCGATAGAAATATGCATCCTCCCCCACAAACCGAATGCGCCTTAAAGCTTATAAAAGGGTCCTATACTGTATTTTTTAAAATCTTTAGTAACTGTTCTTCTTTCAAAGCACCCTCATTACTCACCTTGACCTCGTGTGCCATATCTCAAGTTTCGGAAATATTTATCTATACTTTTTGCTTTCCAGGCCCAAAGAGTCACGAGTTTGTGTGGGATGCCACCTTTGAGGGCATCGTCCTGTCGTCGTACTACTACGGCTACCTGCTAACTCCTCTGCTGTCCTGCTACATCGAGCGATTCTTCGGAGCCAAGCAGCTGGTAGCCTACTGTATGGGGATGGGGGCTGTGGTCAACTTACTGACCCCAGAACTGACCAGGTTAAATAAATATCTCTTGGTGGCCCTTAGAGTTGTTGCCGGCACAACCAATGCAAGTATGATTGTGTCACTACTAAACTCAGGTTTATACAACTAATGCAAGTATGTTTGTCTCACTACTAAATTCAGGTTTATACAACTAACGCAAGTATAATTGTCTCACTACTAAATTCAGGTTGACACAAGTAATGCAAGTATGATTGTCTCACTAATAAACTCAGGTTTATACAACTAACGCAAGTATATTTGTCTCACTACTAAACTCAGGTTGATGCAACTAATGCAAGTATGATTGTCTCACTACTAAACTCAGGTTTATACAACAAACGCAAGTATAATTGTCTCACTACTAAATTCAGGTTGACACAAGTAATGCAAGTATGATTGTCTCACTAATAAACAATCGATGCAAGTCACTAACAAAATTAACATTTTTCAAAACATGCAAATTTGATTGTGTCTCTACTAAATGCACCTATATTCAAATAATGCAGTTACAATTGTGTCATTAATAAACTCCGTTTAAAACTACCAATGCAAGTCAGTACTAAACTCAGGTTTATACCACTGACAGGGTTAAAAATGTTCTTATTTAGCGCACAGATGGTGTCACCACTGACAGCGTTAAAGTGTTCTTATTGAGGTGTTTGAGTCACCACTAATAATGTTAAAATGTTCTTATTGAGGTGTTAGTATCTTAGTTTAGTTTAGTTTAGTCGATGGATCAACATCACGGCTCACGGGCGTAACCCATAAGTGTTCCGTTCTCCTCCTAACTCAAACCTGAGTGTGGATTAACTCAGCTCAGTGCATGAGCTCCGTAGTACCGGCGAAGATCCTGAAAATTCTTTGGGTAGATTTTTAACTGGAAATTTTGCCCAGGCAGCGCCTTTAGGCTACTCTTTTTCGATTTCCACTGCCAAGGGATTTTTTTTACATGCGCAACAATACACATGGGCGTCGGATCTCAGCATCTCACTACCTAGAGACCAGGGGAAATTTTATTACTAGAAATCTACGTGAAAAAATCCCGGTCCTCACAGGGGCATAAACCCGGGACCTCCGGCACTCGAGGCGGACACCATACCTCGAGACCACGCAGCCCGCCGAGGTGTTGGTATCACCACTAACAATGTTAAAGTGTTCTTATTGAGGTGTTTGAGTCACGACTAACAATGTTAAAGTGTTCTTATTCAGGTGTTTGTGTCACCACTGTTAGTGTTAAAGTGTTCTTATTGAGGTGTTTGTGTCATCGCTAACAATGATAAAGTGTTCTTATTGAGGTGTTTGTGTCACCACTAACAGTGTTAAAGTGTTCTTATTGAGGTGTTTTAGTTGCCACTGACAGTGTTAAAGTGTTCTTATTGAGGTGTTTGTGTCAGCTCTGATAGTGTTTAAGTGTTCCTATTTACCGCGCTGCTTGTGTCACTACTGACAGTGATCTTATTTGGCCTCGGTATAAAAATAAAAACATAAAAATAATTACGTATAAGAAGCTCGATGAATAGAATAATATACAAATGTCAATAATAGTAATCTTGGCACTGCATTCAAAACTGTACTAAACAAAAGAAGATCCCCAAAAAAGCTGTTAACAACACCAAGAGCACTCGTCTGACAGAGTAAACATGAAAGAACAAACACTAGAAGATGATGACGAATAAGAAAAAGAAGATGAAGAAGAGGAAGAAGAATTTTAGAATCCATGAAGTAGTCCGATCAACACAGAACTTAGAAATCAAAAGGAGATTTGAATGTAATCGTTAGATAAAGGAAACGCAAAAGAAAACATAAAGAAAAATAGATGCATATTTGTTGAAATATATTATGTATAAACACACATACAGACAAGAAAAAATTACATGTACAACTATTTTACATGGTTTCATGTAGATATCACATTAAACTGTTACTTTAAATCACTTTAAATGTGTCTGTAACTTTAACTTCATTAAATCTTCTCTCGCTAATCTACCCTCATGCTCTATTTCTCATGTTCAAGGTGTCTGCAATATCCTGTTTATATCTTCGTGCTGATCGACTCCAGACTCTTCATCCTGGAACCACGCCTTCCATCACTGTCCTTACTACTTCACTGTGACGTTTAGTATGGCCACAGTTGCTCAGTTTCCAAGATCTAAGACTGTTTATGTGTTTATGACTGTTTATGTTTATGAGTTGTTCAATGTTCAGATCTAGTAGTTATTCTAGGTTCAAGACATCGAAGGTTGGGCTAGAAAAGAGACTCGAGTGCAATGATGGTGATTCCAAGTGACATTAACTCACAATGTTATCTGTTCGCTGACCAAACGATATACTAGAGGTCATATGGTTGGTATCGCACCAGCCAACTGTACCTTCTTAAAGAAATCCTTGTATCTAATTTACAAATTACTCCTCTCCACTCCAGAAGGGAACTGGTCAGCGTAACAACTGGATAAGAATATGTTCTCTGCTGTGTATTGAATTCTGACGACTGATATTGTAATCCCGTGCAACAACAGCTGGGCTTTCTGTAATCCATAGTGCTAGTGCAGTGGTTCTCAACCGATGGGGAATTCCCCCACCCCTTACCCACCCACCCACCCCTTGAAAAATTTTAGGGTTTCCGGGGGAGGGGGGGGGGGCGGAATTAAGGCACAGAATGGCAGAGTCAATCTGGCTTCAGGACCACACAAAACGCGATCTTAAATTCTTGAATTATGTGTGAGTGTGTGGATATATATAGTGTGTTACAAAAAAAGAAAAATAAGGGGGGGGGGGTGACATTTTGGAAAAGGGGGGGGGGCTGCAATTCTGAACATTTACAGGGTCATGGGTAAAAAAAATGTTGAGAACCACTGTGCTAGTGGATTTTGTGGTGCTGGTCTGACTGAGACACCGTGCCTACTCTGTGGACTCGAACGCCCGCTAGCCGTCTCAAAGGCTAGTGTTTGTAGTGATCCCCATCTTCATCAATTGGCCACTTTCAGACCAGCATTGACATTGCTCCTGGTTCTAGACGAGATGTGGCACTCAGATCTCTCTCCACGGCAGTGTTGTTATTATTGTTCTATTGAGTTTGTTCACTGTGTATGGGATATAGAACTATCGACTAGTCTTCTTCTTCTTTCGTTCGCTTGAGATATGTCTATAACTGCAATGTTGTATTTTGTATGAATTTAACTGTCTCCTTTAGTTCACACAGAGATCCATAGAGTTTATCTTCCACAAGCCACTAATAATAATTTAATTTCATCCCGACAGACAAGAAACACTCAAATTCCGAGTGTGTTGGCGAGTTCTTCACTCAATCTGTGCACAACCACGGTACCGATATTCTATTGCCACCATGGGCAGTTTCTGACATTCTCTTGTAATCGCTCATGCGGCAAAATCTTAAGCCGCCGGAAAACTTCCTAACTGCGAGTGTTTCGACTTTCCACCCTTTATTAGCCAAATTGGTGTCTGTTTCACGGATGCCTCGTTGGGATGCGCAATAGGATCCTGGTTCATCAGCGCTGCCTAGTGCCAGTTCTTTGCTGACATGATGCATCGCTTATCTACGTGTTTTACTGTATGCTTATCTATCCACTTTTCCTTATACATTTTGGAGACCTCAACCGATTTCCATCTGCGCTCTTCACGTATCTCTTGAAATGAATGAGCTAATGCAAAGCATATTAACATTACTTAAACAGTTACAGATGTATTTATTTTACGAGCAGGGCATGATTGATCCTGCCGTTCAGTCCTTGTGGGCAGTCTGGGCACCAAGATCAGAAGTTGCCTATTTAACAGCGGTGGAGTACGCAGGTAATTCTGTTTCCTTATATTTTAGCCAATAACTATGGCTACCTAGTCCTGCAGGTTTCAGATCTCAGGTGAGGCAAGAGTTCTGAGGCACGGTTATGCATGCCAAGATCACTCAACATTGCTGCATAGGAATGTCAGAAGTGGGGTGAACAGTTATATACCTCGTCGGATGTTATTTCTTTGAATCTTGGGTACCTTTCAGCCTGCCTGCTTGTCATTCTGTGATTCTAAACTACGATATTTATGTCCACCCCCTTTTCTGTATGTGATTCTAAACTACATTTCTGCCCACCCGCTTGTCTGTTTATGATATTAAACTGTATTTCTGTGCACCCGCTTCTCTGTTTGTGATTCTAAACTGCATTTCTGTCTACCCGCTTGTCTGTGTCTGATTCCAAACTATATTTCTGCTCGCCCGATAGTCTGTTTGTGGTTCTAAACTACCTTTCTGTCGGCATGTCTGTTTATAGTTATAAACTGCCTACCCGTCCTCCCACCCGCCTGTGGTTCGAAAATACCTTTCTGTTGACCCGCCCTTCGGTTTTTAGTTGCCTATACTATATATAATAACGACTGCCTGGTAGAGTCAAATGAAACTAGAACATTATGTCCAACAATAAGAATGAGAGAAAGAGTTTTCTTCGGTCATGTGATTAGAACAGAGGTATTGGAGAACATCGTGACGACTGGAAAGATCAAGGCGGTGAGAGGCGGAGGCAAAAAAAGAGAGGTGATGCTGGATTGACTGAGACAGTGGCATGGAGGAAAATCATCAGCAGAATTGATCTAGAACACCAAAGACCGTGATCTGTGGAGGGACATGAACGCCTACGCCAGCTGGCAGGGCACTTAATTATGATGATGATGATCTATGTATTAATATTTGGCCTGCTCAGTTATCTACCCATTTGTCGTCCTACATATTTGTCACCCCACTTGACTGCATTCCTTCCTCTAGCGCCTTTCTGAATTGACAACAGTAATTCAACGGGTACACAATAAAGCATGAATGTACAGTTGTTCCTTTAGCATGACGCTTTCATCATTTGGAGTTTCGATCCCCGCCTTCCTTACAACTTTCAGTATGCGTTATGTCTGGCATGTCTTCCGATGTATACTTCTTTCAATTACATCTATGAATGCGGCTCAATACCTACGTATTTATTTCTAACGCTTGTGACACATTAAATGAAAAGGCAGACTCTCTGGCTGGTTCCCCGATTAGGTATTTATGCAAACCGTTAAGTGTTTCGATAAAATGGCTGCTGCCACTGATAGTGGTTAGGCAACGGAATTGATTGGGACAAGCGAAACACTTGTCTCCAGCTGGCAGTCGCGAGGCTAGAAGTCTGTCTAAAGGACACAGCGATTATGATTTCACAATACCAAATTGGCGTGATCAGTGTCACACACGTGTGGAAATTCTGAGGAGATCTGAGCATCAGAGGTTACGTCCGGTGTGTAATGATGATAGACCTCTTTGATAATTTATAATTGAATAATTTGACTTGCAGAAGTTAGGTCCTAGTCAGATATGACTGAGCTACCGTATGACAGTAGACGGTGCATCCATCCATCATGTGCCATGCCGGTAAGCGTGGGCGGTCATGTTCTGCCATCTCACTCGATCACCAGAGTCGTGGATCAGCTCCGTGTTTCTGTCTCGACCATGCCACAAGGCCAAGCCATCCAGGTACT